>JALJCO010012409.1:0-48320 GCA_023101725.1 Atherinomorus stipes
TCTGTCTGTCTCACGGTGTCTGTGTCACTCACAGTCAGTCTGGCTCAGTCTCTGTCTCACTCAGCATCTTTCTGTGTTTCTCAGTCTGTCTCACTCACCTTCTGTCTGTCTTTCTCAGTCTGTCTCACTCACTCTCTGTCTGTGTCACAGTCTGTCTCACAGCTTTGTCTTTCTGTCTGTTAATCCATCTTTGTAACATGGCTGCCGCTCTGTTCGATGTGGGTAGCAGATTGGCAGCATTCAAAATTTCTTCAGAAATTTTCTAGTTATTATTATTATTATTATTATTATACAGAATATATATTTGTATTTATTTTTTAAAGCATCTCAGGAACAATGGATAAAAAAACGAAAAGCTTCATGTTTGTATTAAAATTGCATTGATGGTACTTTTTCAACCACTACCTGAATAGAAAAAGGAGTGGCAGCTTCATTTTCAAGTATGAAACATTTTTCATTTGGAAGCTTTCAGTGAAATAAGCAACTCTTGTGATTTGTTAAAACTTAGAAGATAAAGCTTTACCACAACACAGAACATAGCTGTGTGTTTACATGGGAAAATGATGAAAGAGGAGCAGAAACTTGTGTCATAAACTTCTTTTCAGGTCATACAGAATGCAGTATTTTCAGTAGAAATGTGAGTGAAAGGTGACAGGTGGTTAGCTTTCACCGCAACAGATTCACTACATTTGTTATAGCTTTTTTCTACTTCTTGAAAGTATCCGAATACATCTAATTTTCACTGTGCTTTTTTATGACAAAGGGGTGATTGTTTTAGATACAGCAGTGGCTTATTTGCCACAGAAAAAAATAAGTAATTGAGTAATTTGTGTTGAATATGAGTTATATGGTTGACAGCTACTTAGAAATCTGCAAGTTGTTTTGAAACCAGAATCTGATACACAAAAAAAGAAAAATGCCTTCACTCAGGATGAAATGGTAAGAGCTGCAGTCTTGTTTCCTTCCTCTGTGCTCTGAAAACTGTGTTTTTGTCTGTAGATTGTAGCAATTAATGACACTAAATTATTGCCATGGCTGTGATCAGATGCTACTGTTGAGAAAGATTTGCACAACTGTTGGAGGAAGAATGAGATCTTGAGATGATTTCTTTTTAGAGTAAATAGTGCTGAAAGAAAAAAAAAGCAATAAAACTGACTTGACCTTATTGTAGCCTTCTTGGTTATTGCCAGTAATGCAGCTCTGTGTCTTGTATGTGTCTGTATCTTTCTTGGTAACTGCAGATGGCTTTGACATTTTTGACAATTTGCCTTTGACAGAAGAACAAGTACTCCTCGTACTTTCAAACATTATCATATAAAAAGCAGCTGTTTCAATCATTTGACAAAAGTATAAATGGATATATAATTCTTATGACTGCAAGATGCATATTAATCTTCTCTCATCTACTACACATTTCTAATCCTCACTGAAAAACATCAGTAAGAATTAGTGATGCATGATAAGAAAAATTTCCACCAATACTGATAACTTTCTGCTTCTCATGGCCGAGACTGATAAATTCATATTTTAAAGACTTAAGATTTTCATATAATCTGCAGTTTGTGTAATGGATGCAGCAATGAAAAACTGATATTTAAGTAGTTCTGGCTTTTCTAAAACAGCAAACAAAACATTGGGCTATTTAAAGTATTAATTTTTTCAAGTAATGGCAAAAAATGTGGTAATTTGCTGTAAATAACAGCAGCAAAAGACACAATTCCATTCAAATAACAAAGTGCATCCCTTGAAAATTGTTGAATAGACCTGTGGTTTAATTTGCAAAGGTCTTTGTGGAGTCAACTCAAATGATTTTAAAATACAAAATAGGGCTGCACGATTCTAGGAAAAATATGAATCATGATTTTTTTGCTTAAAATTGAGATCAGTATTCTCTGGCACAATTTTTTTCCCCACAAAATTTTTATTGCACAAATAAACTAACAAAACAACAAAAAAACGTATTCAAAAGGTAGTTCAAAATAAAGCATGTGTTTGCACAAGAGCTTTGTTGGAGCATTTCTTTGGCAGATGCAAAGTTGTTCTTTACCATTGGTTTGGGGGTGGGGAGGCAACGGCAGTGCTGCATTTGAGGGCGCTTGAAAAAAATCCGGGAAGAATGGAAACTTTTATTTGTGATGCAGCTAATGATCAAAAATGAGTCAGAATCATTGTGGGTAGAAATAAGATCACATGTATGTGTGAATCGAGATGGCGATTTTTTAAAGGCCTCCTTCCACTGAAAACCCGTTTAACTTGCTCCTTCTGAAATACGGAGGGTTTCCCCTTGTTTACTTACACATGCTGACTTGCTAGCGTTGCGTTCCCCCCAGTCGGCTGTGCTTTCTCATCAGAGAAACAATACGAAGAAAAGAGCGAATCGGGAACAGCCTTGCACTTCTACGTCACATTGCAAATAGCGTATCCCACGTGGGGTTTATATCTGTCCATTGGAAGGCAGGTAACCCTCCACTACACACTAGAAGAGAAGACGGCATGACTGTAACTTTGGAGTTGAGAAGCTAATTAGCTAACTGTTTGTTAGCATGGCGGAACAAACTTGTTTGTCGGCTCTATTTCCTGTCTGTAACAAAATAAGAGCGGGGGGGCGGAGCTTCCTTCATACACTGATGGGAGCCAGCCAATCAGACGGAAATTCATGAGAAGGACCCGGAAAAGCCTGCCGTTGGACCACAAGCCTCTCTTCTAGTATACAAATACAGCTGGATACAAAGATACCAGAAGGTTTTTTTTAAACAGAAACGATGCAGAATGCATTCAATAATAATGGAGAACACAGAAATATTAATGAAATCACCATGGAAGTACAACTTTAACGCCCTAATACAAAGTGATATTTCAATCATCATGTATTATTGTCGCTGTATGCAGCCCCCTACACTCCGGGGGCCATTACACGAAGCAGGCTCAACAAACTCTGAGTGTAACCCTGAACTCTTGAGTTGATCTACTCAGAGATATGAAAGTCTGAGTTTTCAGTCCCAGAACAGCTGATTTGAGTTGGTTTAATCAACTCAGGGTAGTTCAACCCGGGGTTTTACAGTTGCGCAACCATGATAATAGCCAGCATCAATTGAGCACCGATTCAACGAGTCACCATCCCAACGTAGATGCAAAGGCAGGGCTGCGTTCACTATTGAATGGAATTATAACTCCTAAAGCCTCATATGGTGAGCTTGAACTGCTGCTGGAAGCAAAAAAAGAACAAGAATGACGGCGTGGGAGAAGATTTAAGTTTAAATGCTGTCCTTTACAATCACAACGATGTTAAACGGTAACGCAACAGTCTCAGATCATGTCAGTATGATTCCAGGTGATGTTGTGCATAAACGTCTGTTTGGTCGAATGGTTTGTGCACCTGCCTCCCACCTGGGAGGCTGATGTTTGAATCCAGCTCTGTACTTTCATTGCAGTCTTTTTATTTATTTAACTTGGGTGCAATCCCGCGGGGGAGAAGCGCTTTTGTCAGCAGCATTAAGATGAAATATAACCGTCGCATTTCTTAAATTCCCTGCATCTCCAATGAAAGAAAAAAATCTGCGAAAAAAATGCAGGGCAATAAACAATAGCCGATCTGCTTTGAGGGGAAAGTGTATGGCAACATGAAAAAGTCTCACCTAGAAATGAACCCCAACTTTCGCATGATAGACATACACCTTGACCATTTACCCAGAGACAGAGACAGCTGTATGGTCAAATAATCTGGCCAAACCATCTCTTGGAAACAGAGACAGGACCTCCAATTGTCACATACGGCCGGTGATATTATAAATGTACGGACGGATCAGCTTGTGTATGTAGATAACTGACTGCGATGTGAAAGTGTAACGTCAGAAATGACAGCTGTCGGGAAATGAAAGAACTTCTGTCCGTGGTCTGATAACGATCTCCGAATGTTTAACTGTCTGCCGTCATGCTGCATCTTCATCCATGAAATCCTTATCGAAAGAACACGTGTGTAACCTACCGACTCTGATTTATTTTTGACATGTTTTATTTGAGACGGCAGCAGCCAAAACTCACCGCTGACTGAATGAATGAATGAATGAAACAGTGAGTGTGGCTAAAAGTGGGCGGAGACAGCAAGAAACTTGAGGTCTTGTCACATTAACCTGCTCCCGACAAGGTTGGTTTCAGAGTCTGTTACCATGGTAACTGACCGAGGGTTTAAGTTCCCCCTCTTCGTGAAACAAGTTGGAGTTACTCCTCTTTCCCTGGGTTGAGTTACCTATCTTTGTGATACAGAAAACTCAGTTTCCCTTATTTCACGTTAAACAACTCAGGGTTTTCATTAAAGCTGCTTCGTGCAACAGACCCCTGTGCATGCAGCGTTACATGTTGCATGCTAAAGTTTTGATTCAGCCACTGAGCTGTTAATGTCGGCATCGGCATGCTTAGGGCCACATGAAATCTGTTTTACTTAGTGATGCATGACATGAAAGATTTCAGCCAATACTTATAACCAATAATTTTGTAATTGCCTGGAGATAATGTTGGACGGTGGGTGGGGCCTTTGTCATTCCCATGCCCTACTGATTTTATTGTTTTTTAAAAAGAAAAAGAAAAAAGAAAAACAAAAAACAGTATTCCGTGGGTTTGTTCGCTCGCCACCAAACGGCACCTATTGGTTAATTACATTGATAACTGTTTTATTTACATTTTGATATTTCTGTATTTGCTCATTTCAGAGAGCATTTTAAGACCTGGCTCGGGACAACAGATGAAAACTAGCCCTTTGACTAAATCTGGCATGCTTAGAAATTTTTCAGTTTTATATGCTCTGTCCCGATCAAATATAAGGAGTGCAGAATTATTAGGCAAATGAGTATTTTCACCACATCATCCTCTTTATGCATGTTGCCTACTCCAATTAAGCATATCAGGTGATGTGCATCTCTGTAATGAGAAGGGCTGTGGTCTAATGACATCAACACCCTATATCAGGTTTATTAGGCAAACAGAATTATTAGGCAACTTCCTTTCCTTTGGCAAAATGGGTCAGAAGAGGGACTTGTCAGGCTCCCAAAAGTCAAAAATAGTGACATATCTTGCAGAGGGATGAAGCACTCTTAAAATTGCCAAGCCTCTGAAGCGTGATCATCTAACAATCAAGCATTTCATTCTTAATAGTCAACAGGGTCGCAAGAAACGTGTGGAAAAACCAAGGCGCAAAATAACTGCCCATGAACTGAGAAAAGTCAGCGTGCAGCTGCCAAGATGCCACTTGCCAGCAGTTTTGCCATATTTCAGAGCTGCAACATCACTGGAGTGCCCAAAAGCACAAGGTGTGCAATACTCAGAGACATGGCCAAGAAAGGCTGAAAAACCACCACCACTGAACAAGACACACAAGCTGAAACGTCAAGACTGGGCCAAGATATATATCAAGACTGATTTTTCTAAAGTTTTATGGATTGATGAAATGAGAGTGAGTCTTGATGGGCCAGATGGATGGGCCCGTGGCTGGATCGGTAAAGGGCAGAGAGCTCCAGTCCGACTCAGACGCCAGCAAGGTGGAGGTGGGGTACTGGTATGGGCTGGTATCATCAAAGATGAGCTTGTGGGGCCTTTTTGGGTTGAGGATGGAGTCAAGCTCAACTCCCAGTCCTACTGCCAGTTTCTGGAAGACACCTTCAAGCAGTGGTACAGGAAGAAGTCCACATCATTCAAGAAAAACATGATTTTCATGCAGGACAATGCTCCATCACACGCATCCCAGTACTCCACAGCGTGGCTGCAAGAAAGGGTCTAAAAGAAGAAAAACTAATGACATGGCCTCCTTGTTCACCTGATCTGAACCCCATAGAGGACCTGTGGTCCCTCATCAAATGTGAGATTTACAAGGAGGGAAAACAGTACACCTCTGAACAGTGTCTGGGAGGCTGTGGTTGCTGCTGCACGCAATGTTGATGGTGAACAGATCAAAACACTGACAGGATCCATGGATGGCAGCTTTTGAGTGTCCTTGCAAAGAAAGGTGGCTATATTGGTCACTGATTTGTTTTTGTTTAGTTTTTGAATATCAGAAATGTATCTTTGTGAATGTTGAGCTGTTATATTGGTTTCCCTGGTGAAAATAAATGATTGAAATGGGTATATATTTGTTTATTGTTAAGTTGCCTAATAATCATGTTTGCCTAATACAGCTGATATAGGGTGTTGATGTCATTAGACCACACCCCTTCTCATTACAGAGATGCACATCAGCTGATATGCTTAATTGGTAATAGGCTATGGGCCTATACAGCTTGGAGTAAGACAACATGCATAAAAAGGATAATGTGGTCAAAATACTCAAATAAATCTGCACTCCCTGTACACGAATGAAATTAGAAAAATATCGGTCAATATAGACCGATATCGGCCGATATTATTGTGTATCACTAAGAATTAAAATCTGTATTCAGTAACTCCACTTTGTTGTATTTTTTTTTCCTGAGAATCATTACTTCGTTTACTGTTAGATGGTATCATATTTGATAAGATTCAGGGTTTTTCTTTTCAACTGAAGTATCGCTGTTGATGAATGACAGATATTTTCATCACTGTGCTTCACAGCTGGTGTGAGACTCCTCTGAAAAGATGTCCTCGCCAAACATTTTCGCTTTTACTGTGACCAAACACTTCTTAAATCTTCTCAAAAAGTCCTGCTCTTTGCCAGAAAGCTATTTTTTAAGCTCCAGTTTCAGAGCTTTTGCTTGGCACATTTTCCACTTGGGACAAATTTATACAGTCACTCTCCTAAAGTGTCTGCTCAGCTTTGACACAAGGCATCTTCAGTAACTTGCAGTTCATGTGATGATATTTTGGAATTGAGGGGAGATGCTCTCAGTGCACTGGTAGCTGTCTAAAATGGACTTAAGGATGATGTTCCTTAGACCTGAATTCTTTAAATTATAATTTCACTAACATTTTTAGCTAGGTTCAGAGAGCATCATTACTGAAGGCCACAAAGAGCTGGTTTTGATTTGGACTTGATTACACCTCACACGTCAATAGATGTCTTGGATGTCAGGGCTTCCACTTGCCAATTCCTGGAGAGGTTGTAAGTACTTATGTGAGCTAGGGATGCACAATATTGGAATTTTGGCCGATATCCGATATTTTAAAACTCATGTGGCCGATAACTGATATCGATACTGATATTAAAGCTGAAAAAAATAAGCAGTCATCACAAATAGCAGTTTTGTTATCCGTTTCCGACACTTTGAAAAATAGGGGTGGGGAAAAATATCGATACACTGAAATATCGCAATATTTTCAAATGGTGATATCAAATCGATATTTAAAAACGTGGTATTGCTCTATTTTACATACAAAATCTTGTGAGATTTCATTGTTCTGTTACGAACGTTCATGATCGTGAATTCTTGCGAGATTTCGTCAGTAAAATATATCGATACTTTGTTTTTAAATCTCAATATGATATCAGCATATGAAAATATCGCAAAATTTTTGTGAACTCTGGCAAGATTTTGTTCGTAAAATAGGTCAATACCGTAATTTTAAATGTCAATATGATATCGGCATATATTGCAATATTTCAGTGTATCAATATTTTTTCCCCATCCCTAGTCTTTAGAAGTTTTAAAGTCTGTAAAAAAGAAGTTTTTGAAGAAACATTTTTTTCTTTTTTTAGACTTTAGAAACAGCGGGCTGATCGTTTAAATATTGTTTAAATATCGGTGGGGTGGCCAATGTCCGATATTCAGTTTTAAGGCCGATTATATCATGCATCCCTAATGTGAACCATACTTTAAAAGATTTGAAGGCATGCTTCCAATTCTTTCCATCCTTTTGTTATCAATTTTAAAAATTGAGTACAAATTGATGGTCTCATCTGTCATTTGAGGGTATAGCCTTCCTTAAAAGGCAATGTTTTGAAAAGCCAGCAGGTATTTGCTTGAGCAAATATTCATAGAACTGTTTCCATGAGAAATACTTGCTTTTTCCACATAAGTACTAATAGACAAACCATGTACCTGTACATGTCTGTCAGTTTTTTGTCAGACAAAATCTACTCGTGTAACAGAAAGAGCTCCTACCTGCACAGAATGCAGTAAACTTGACTTAAAATTACTTTCTACAAATAAACTTGAGCCTAAATGATCTTTTAGACTGGCGGATACACGTCAGTGTACAGTGATAATTTAGTAAACAATCCTTTTTGCCAATCATGCATTCAGTGTTTTAGGGTTTCCTTAGTAGGTCCAATAGCTAAATAAATTTTGAACATTCATTCATTTAATTCAAACACAAAACTGTCGAAGACCTTTATACAAGATGAACATACTAACTTGAGACGTACCTTCCTGTGTAACAAGTCTGCCATCAGTTGACAGGCTCACCTGTTGGCCACACGGCTGTGCTCGCAGACCGTTGGCCCCTCTGGCTGTGCTGCTCCTCTGCGCATGCGCTTTCCGGTAACTGAGCGGAGACCATTTCCTTCCAGCAGAAGGCCTTGCTGACTGGTGCTCCTCCACTCACACGCAAACATACACACATATGCAGCCAGAGATCAGACAACCGTCAAAGGAGAGCCACGTTTGGGATTGTCCGATATTACCACTGCAAAATCTGGATGTCCCCAGCCGCAGGAGTTCTCCCCATGGGCCTTCATCGCTAATTTGCAGCAACATCTGGTCAACACCGCTGTGGTATCTTTTGGGTGAGTTGGCCACAGCGCAATGAGTGTTTTGTCTCGGGGTTGTTGCTGCTGCCGCTGCAATGTTTTAGGAAGAGGAGGTCCAGGACAGCACACCGGGGGGAAATGCCAATGCTCGTGTTTTTATCCTCTGTTTTGGTTTGGGGTTTACATTCACTAACTGTATGAAAATGTTTTGTTATAACCAGGTGCTGTTATGCAAAGCTAACGTTAAACCTGGCTAAGTGTTAGCGTTAGCTGCTAGTTAACAAGCAATGAAACGTCAAGAGATCCATTATCGGACACAGTTTAGCGTTATGCTAGGTCCAACAATATTTTACCTTCTACTCCTTAGGTCAGAATTTGGGCTCAATTGCAGGATGGAAAATACATAAATGAGAAAATGTAGCTGTTAGGATGACGTCTGCCTTGTTTGCTTGTTTTGTGTTTAGTTTTGTTAGGGGCGGCAGTGCCCCAAATCACCGAGGCACCCCATTTTCTGTTATCTGGTTCCATAGTCGGACACATTGGTGGTGTGTCATGATGCTGACCCTTTCCTTGGACTGTCCTCTCTGTTCACACGGTGTGATGCAGTATTTCATTGAAAACCACTGACAAAATTGGGAGTCTGTTTTATCGAGAAGCCGCCAAGCAGTGTTATGATAGAAATGTTTCGTTTGGAGTGAAAAGGGGGTGTAACTTGGTGTAGAGGTTCAGCTAATGTTTCATTGGAAAAGGGGGGAAAAAAAACCTGCATGTCATACATGTGGAAATGATATGATTTGCTCTCCTTGATGTTGTTAAACAGTGGGTTTGAAATCGAGAACGACAAAAGACGACAGAACCATCCTGTCCGATAATGGGCCTGGTTACTTTAGCCTCCCCTGTGCTGCACTAGGACAAGAATGGAGCTGAGGTTCATCCCCCTGCCTGGGAGAAACATTGATCCGTACCCTTCCACTGATCAAACATTATAAGGTGTCTGTCATCACTGTAAGGTTTAGAAATAGTCTTTGGTTTTACGTGAGTGCAACGTAAAACAATTGTGCAGAAAGAGCACAATGCCTCAGCTGAGATTTCCTGTTGAGGACGTCACATAATTGGAAACCAATTTTGTTATGTTGAGTCAAAAATATACTTTTGTTCATCCTATTATGATTTTCTCTAACCATTGAGGTCGGGTCATTTAAAAGAACTAAAGTGACATAAGCCCAGTGTTTCACTCAAAGTTTGAAAGATGCTGGGAAATACAGATGTTTTCAAATTTTTGAATGTCTCATGCAAGTTGTGTTGTGTTTACGTTCATGAAATATACCAAGAAGTCTGACCTTCCTGCAGCTTTTGCATTGTTTAGCTTCTCAATGCTTCAAGGTAACTGCCTGAAATGTTGAAATGTGCATACCTTTGCAAGCCATGGCAAGACTGAAAAAAAGCAACGTGTGTGCCTGTGGTGTAATGTTACTCTGCGTAGTATTCCCATGCAGTTAAGGTGAAGAGCGTTCGCCTGCTCTGCTTTGTAGCACACCTAATCAGTTTCAATCTTAGCCCTGGGTTGTTCTCAGGGAACAAATCTTATGATTAGTATATTATCTCAGTGCCTGGGCTTGTTATCTGACATGCAAGCGTGTTGTGGTGGTTTGAACTATATAATATCATCTGTCCAGATCTTGTTGCCTATTTCAATAACGAGTTGCCTCGGTAGGTTTGACCAGTGCTTAGTTTTCACATTAGAATCTGAACAGGACTGATGGCAGATTTAGCACTGAGTGGATAGAAAGGCATCTTTGCTTGTTTCTCGGTTAGTTCCACTTAGTATCAAAACTCTTAGAATGGCATGTGATGGTTGTTTATTTGCTCCCATGATATTCAAATGAGTGCACGGTGCTGCTGATGACGGCAGTTTGGGTTGTCCTTTCTGATAAATCTGCTGGTGTGAGGCCTTGGCATTCATTATCCCCAGAGGAATTTGGTGAACCAGACTGCAACATGTGAGGAATCTGTTTGCCGTTTCTGTCGGGGCTAACCTGCTGCCCGTATGCTATGCATATGCCCATATCCATGCAAAAATAGCAATAGTAGCACAAAGTGCACGTTTTTGTGTGCTAGTCCACCAAACTGAACTTTCTAGCAAGGTGGCTGAAGGATCCCAGATGAAACCTGTGCTCTTTGTTCTCTTTGCCAGTTTCTCCCCTCTAGATTGATGGCTAGACTGAAATAAGGTGCAGCTTGACATGGGCTGGAGGTGACAGAATAAGTCCACAGGAGTAGCTCTCTGTTGGCTCTCTTCTAATTAGTGATGAGTTTATCTGGGAGTTAGGGGTTGGTTGGGGAGGGGGGCTGTCTGGTCGATCTGTAAAGCTGCGAGAAGCTGAGCTGTGTTACTGTCTCATGTTAAGCTTTGAGGCTGGCTTATCTGCTCAGCAGGGAAGTAATGGCTCGTCTGTTTGTACGCTGACCATCTCATTGCACATTTGAAGCCTGTCCAAGGCCCTGCTGACCTCGACACAATGGCCGCGTTTAGCTCGTTCTTTCCCCTCCAGACTTATATCTTGGTCCTTTTTAATCAACGAGCGCAATAACAGAAGAGGGATTTATTGGTGACCCCAGTGCACAGCTTAACACTATACTGATACTCACGAGCAACAGGGCATTACAGATGGTGTAAGATATATCCTGCAAGGTTGGCTGAACAGTAGTGTCACTCTGCATAGATGCATCCAGCTTCATTTACTTCATGGTTTCTGCAGCCAGTGTTACTAGCTGTAAAAAAGATAAAACTGCAAGCAGCATGAGTCTATGCACACAGCATGGTGTCTGATTCGATGCATGTACTTCCTAAATAATGCATTTTTATTGTGAACCTTGCAAGATGCAAAGTTGCAAAATCATGCAATGGTCCACTAGTATAGGAAGAGTAATGGAAACTGAAACTGACAGTAGAGCTGCACTGCACCTGCACTGCTTCCTCTTCTGAGACCAGTTGGATGCATCATAAAGTAGTACTGTACACACTTGTGTGTGATGTGTACAATGGTTTCATTGTCTCAGCTGAGAGGTGATGAGGACGGTCTGTGTGAGTATCAGACACAAGTGTTGTTTCTGGCTGTCTTCTGTTAGGGATATGGTTAATTGCCACGCTCCCAAATCAGATTATTACTGCTACTGTAAAGCAAATGCTGTTAACTACAAATAAGTTAGACCTGCAATAAATCTTGCGTGCTTTTTATTTGATTTGTTTTTTTCCTGTATATTTCTGTCTGTATGATGCATAAAATGCAAGATACATTAAAAATGTTAATTTTCAGAAGGGAATATTTGTGTTTTTATAAGCTTGTGTAAAATTGTGCGAAAAATAAGTACACTTTCAATGCAAAGGCTTTTCTGTCAAGACATAATGATAATTCTCTTATTCTTATCAGTTTTTAAATGAGGTAAAAAAATACGAAAGCTGAGCCAAAATCCAGAAGCAGTGTATAAAAAAACCCTTCCCTGCTTCCATTGTAATAAAGAGGGCAAGTTACAGCCAGGTGCTGCTAATCTAACCCCCTTCATAAACTGAGCATCAGCAGTCGTGACCGCTTCATAAAAGCAGGAATATTCTGCAGTTTGCTGGTGTATCAAGATTTTTGGAAAAGAAGGAATTTAGCAATGTTCCTACAGAAACGATAATTTCTGCCGGTCATTCTGGGAAGGGTTACAAAGCCATTTCTGAACAGCTTTGAGTCAGTTGTTCTGCTGTGAGAAAGATGATTCATGAGTGAGAAAAACATTGAATACAACTGTGAGTCTTCCCAGAGGTGGAAATCCAAGCCCAGTATATCCACTCCAAGCTCTGTGGATGGTCAGTGCTCGGAGAGATTGGAAAAAGCTTCAGAGTTACATCTCAGTCTCTTCAGGCCTCATTTAGTTCTATAAATGTTAAAGTCCATCACAGCACAAGTAGTATTAAGTTTAGTAATGGTGCATTTTAAAAGCACCTTTTAAGATCCTCTATGACAACAACATTAAATTAAGGCAGTTAAAAAGAATAGAATTAATTTGCAACGTACACATAAAAAATGGATTAATGGCAGAGTAATTTGCAATTAGTGGTCTTGAACAGGTGGGTTTTGAGAGTGGATTTGAAGAGGGCAAGAGTGTCATCAGTCTGGATGTCTAGTAGTAGAGTTTCAGAGCGTGAACTCTACCATGGCTTTTGTAACCCATGGTGCTGTAGTAGGCAGGGAGCGCTGTGAGGTGTATGGAGGAGGATCTGACGGAACAGGATGGGGTGGCGATGTGTAGAAGGTCAGACAGATGTGGAGGGGTGAGGTTTTACATGGCATGAAGGTGTATAGAAGAGGGGTTTAAAGGGAATTGGATGCAACACCAGGAGTCTGTGGAGCTGCTGTAGGATGGGGGTGATATAAAGTGGTTTTAGTGATGATGCAAGCAGGTGAGTTGTGAACCAGTTGGAGCTTACAGAGGGACTTTTGAGGAAGGCCAAAAGAGGGGAGAGTGGGAATAGTCAATACAGGAGGTGACGAGACTTTGGACAAAGATGGTGCTAGTGTGGGGGGGTGTAATTGATGTGTCATAGGTGAAACTATGCAGACAGGATAATGTTATTGATGTGAAACTAAAATGACAGTGTACTGTCAAGAATGACACCCAGACTTTTAACCTGAGGGGAAGGAGAGTCTGAGGAGCTGTCAATGGTCAGGGAGAAACTGTCAGCTTTGGATAATGTGGATTTTGTTCCAATTAGGGGTGGATATTGGCAAAGACTTAACAATATGATGTGTATCACAATAAATGGGTCACAATACGATATAATATTGCAATATTATGACACTGCAATACATTGCGATTTACAGTATTGCGATATTCAAGGCACTTTAGAAAATTTAAAATGCAGCTTGACATAAAAGTTGTACCTATGAACATGCATCGGATGACTGAAACAACAAAATGAGTTAAAATTAATGAAATTCAATTTATCCATGTCCCTTATTGAACTTGGACAGGTTTGTTTGCCATTTGGATCTCATGATAAAGCTGTTTACAATTGTCCCCCTGAACATAATTATCTCTCACTTTGGGAAAACCCAACTGGGTAGATGTGCAAATAGCATAAAAACTGAGTGCTTTTGAAAAGAACAGCTGAGCTGGAATAGTATGAATGTACACAATTTCATGTGAAATTTAGTAAAACATTAAAACAATGTATATGAAAAATAAACATTTCAATTGGTGCATTATAATTTCAAGTAACTGGGTGGTCTATGCAAGCCTGGCCACACATTTTACCTTGTACTTTCCACTGTGTGTAAAGTTTAACCTAAACCTGCTCCAGACTACGCATAAGTGCTGAAGCAGTGACTTTTCTGCATGCTGGACCGTTACAGATAGAACAACAAAATCTCACGGGATTTTGTAATAGCACAATAAAATCACGCAAGATTTTGTTAGTGAAAATATCGCTACAGCTTTTTAATATATCGATATATCGCAACATAAAATATTGCGATATTTCAGTGTATTGATATTTTGTCACACCCCTAGTTCCAATAGGACTTATTTCTGTTTTATTAATGTTTAGTTTAAGAAGGTTTGAGATGAACCAAGTTTTTAATTTGGATAAAGGAGGTGAGGGAGGAGGGTGAGAGAGTGGAGTTGGGTTTGCAGGAGAGGTAGAGCTGGGTGTCATCCTCAAAACAGTAAAAATGAATGTTGCATTTGTGGAAGATATGGCTAAGGGGTGCTAAGAGGTGAAAAGAAGGTGCTCCAGGACAGAGCCCAGGGAAACACCTGCAGTGACTTGGAAAAAAGTAAAAATCATTCAAATCTAACTGCCTAAACGGAGTGTGCCCTGAGAGATAAAAATGAAGCCAGTCGAGGCACTGTGAGTGATGCCAATGGAGGAGAGCCTACTGAGGAGAATAGTGTCAAAGGCTGCAAATATGCACAGCACAAAATTAAGGATAAACTGATGTATCGATTGTTTGATATTTGAGTTTAGTGCAGATATCGGCATTGGCCGATGCGTGGAGTATTTTGGCTGATACCCCCACTCAGCATAATTTACAGCCTTTTTTGATATCATTACAAGTTTAATGTTTCTATTTGATACTTTTTTACAAGTGCACTTTCTTTTTTTTATATATTTATTTGAAGTGCTTTTTTATATTAAGAGCTGTAAAATTACTTTTCATTGTATCCTTCGTTATATTAGTTTAGGAGTCAAATGCAATATCTGCAGGTTGTATCGGCTGAGGCTGAGGCTAATGAGAAAATACTGGTAATCGGCCCTAAGAAATATGTATCGGTCGATCCCCAGTGAAAGCTAAACACAGCGTATTGGTACAAACACCTCATACCAACTGTTAGGCATGGTGGTGGAGGGGGCAATGGTTTTGGCTCGCTTTGCAGTAAAAGGATCTGGGCATTTTGCAGTGACCATGTTAACCATGAATGAACTCCTCCATATATAAGGATATAGAGTCAAATGTGAAGCCATCTGTCTGACAGCTTAAGCTTGGCTGGAACTGGGTCATGTAACAGGACAATGATCCAAAGCACAGCAGCAAATCTACACCAGAGTGGTTGATGAAGGAAATAATCAAGGTGTTGCAGTGACCCAGAAGTCCAGACCTTAACCTGACTGAAACACTGGCGGGAATTTCAGAGATCAAATATGAACAAAATGCTGCGAAGCTTAATTAACTGAAGCAATGTTGTAAAGAAGGGTGGACCAAAATTCCTCCAGTGATGACACTAATGATGTCATTCACAAAACAGCTGTTTTAGATTATCATCACAAACATGGTTCTACACATTGTTGAATCGTCTTTTTCTTTTTTCTTTTTTTAAGTTTACACAACCTCTGCATTTTGGCTACTATTCTTGTATTCTAGTAAATAAAGAAACAGTGTACAGCACTTTTACTTATCTGAGGTTTTATCCTAGTTTTAAGACCCAGAATTGACCAGATATATATTATCTTATTCTGATATAGGGGTGGGCAGTATAAATGGTATATGGTGGAAACCATATAAATTTGGCCAATGGTAAAGATTTTGACTTTTTTGGCCTACAGCAATAGCGCATGTTGATGATGATGATGATGATAATGTCAGAACTTTTAAATTCAAGCAGCATTGCCACCTCCAGAGGAAACTCAGCTGTTGGATATCTGCTCTGCGCGTGAATACAGCATGCAGATTGCGACAACGGGGAGAGATGCAGGGCCTACAGGCAGGTAAACTTCTAGAGCATTTGACGAGCTTATTACGCGTGGAGTCTGGGGAGAGGAAAGGTAGCTGCCCAATGGTAGCAACTGATAAGTTGCTTTAGATGTTACAAGTTGAAGAGACTTTTCAATAAAGAAATTGATGTTGAACAGCAAATACAATGCTAACGCTACCATTGGCTGATGGGATTGACACTGGTTAGCTTAAACAGTGTAGGCCAGTGGTTCCCAAATTTATTGAGCTATGAGCGCTAAGTTAACAGACATTGAGTTTTGCAACCCCCAGGATGACTGGAGCCCTAATAAAAATCTCAAATTCATTTGATAAATCTAAGCTATATATAAAGTATATGTTGAACATTAATACCACCACGGCTACAAAAAAAATCAGGAAAATACTGTTTCTGATGAACAGCCTCTGATGTGCAAGAAAGTTTAATGCCTGCACGCAAAGCGCATAAACACTGATTTTCAGTGTTTATATTTGCACTCGGTATTGCAAGTTGAAAATTGTTGTTCTATATTTAATTGGACAGAAACCTGTTGAACTTTAAGAGTTTGTTATGTACAGCTTTGTTTAAGTGCAATATAGAATTTATAAGAAGTAATCAGGACAGCAGGAAGAAATGTTAGTTGTGTTTCGACATTTTGCACTTCATATGAAAACATTTCAGAATTTTGTGTTTTCCAAAAATTACACTTTCATTTTTCAAATTTAAAATGCACTGCCTGGCCAAGAAAAAAAGTCACCACCCGCTTTTAACTACGCAAATAGGTTCGAGCCTCCTATTTGATAATTACTGCATAGGTGATCATCTTTCAGATGGAAACAAGTTATTTAGCTCCCACTGGTTCAATGAGCTGCTTCTCATTTCCTAAACAACCATGTGGAAAGACGCATTCTGTGGTCGTGGAAAAGATGTTTGTCTGAGAAGGTCAAATCATTGGCATCTAACAGAGAAAACATCTAAGGAGATGCAGAAACTACTAAAATTCAGATTCAGAACTGTCCAACACATTATTTAAACTGGAAGGATAGTGGGGACCCATTGTCTTCAAGGGAGAAATGTGGCCATAAAGGCAGATGAAGTGATGCAGCATCATGGCAGTGTACCTTATTTTTTATTTAAGAATGTTTGTGTTACATTGTGTAGAAAAAAATCAGTTAAACGCCTCAAAAATTACTTAAATGGTTTAAAAAAAAAAAAAAGTTTAGCGCAATAAGTGTTCTTAAAATGGCATTAAGTACTTTAGTGTGTGTGTTGGTTCTGCTGCAGTGTATCTGGTATGTCAGTATATTCAGAAGCGTTCATTTTGACATGTATATATCGTTACTGCACATGCTTCAGATTATTCTGCAATAATATAGATTTGAGGCATATCGCTCAGTCCTATTCTAATACCTAAAATGTCAGAATATTTAATTTTTAACATGACAGAAAAATCATCTAAATTAGCTGGGGCTGGTAAAATGGTCAATTATCAGTATTTTCTTTATGAACAATTAAAGCAGCCTTTTGCCAAAACCCTTGTTCACGAGTATTTTGTTTGACTTTTCATCAATAAACTAGTTGTTTCAGTTCTGTTGTATCTGCTCACTGTTTGGGCAGTTTTTCAAACTTCTTTGTGGGAAAATCAATCTGTTCTAAGAACAAAAGTAACAGAGGTCATCAAAGTTTTTTTGTTGCTTTTTTTCCCCTCTGTCTCATCTTCTGTTTGTCCCACCAGCTGTGACGTGACAGAGGCATCACTCTCACATTCCCTCTCTCTCAAGCAGTCACGCCGCCCTGCAGAATGGTTGTATTGTGGCTGAAATCTTGAGCACAAACTCGGCTAGGCCTCTCCATCTGGGCAGCGGCTGGACAGCTCCTTGATGAGCGGGAGGCTCTTGCCGCCACACCCTCTGTCTGGCTGCACAATGTCGGCAGTGAGGAGAGCTGCAGGCCTGACGCTTGCCTCAGTGTTTCACCTCTCTCACAGAGAATTCCTTCAGGGAACCACTTGACAAAAGGAAAGTGATGATCCAACTTTTAAACCCATCTAGAAACTGCAATCTCAGGCAGCTTCACTGCTCAAATTCCTGATTAAGTGTTGCTGCCTGACTTGTCATGACATTCAGATTTATGACTATGCAGTCATTTATTTAGTTTGTTTTTTTCTTATTTTGTACATTTTTTTCTTTTTCATTCTTGCACTGTGTGATTATGAGCAAATATTTCTAATGTATAACTGTGTTTTTCTGTAATTCTTTATGTGTGATAGCTTATTGGGTACATAAAAGTCAGTTATTATTTGGGATCTGATAAATAAATTATTTAAATCTGCACAGGTGTGGCCTCTTGGTTCCTCTGCAGACCTTATTAACCCCCTGCTTGTGTGCAGACGAGCTGGCTCACATTACCCTGCAGCCCAAACCAAGCTGCTTATGTTCGATGAGAGGTCAGCTTGATGACATCAGTCTGTTTTGAACGAGCTCATTTGAATTAATGAGGAAAAGGAGAAGTGTTTGCTGATGGAAACAGTTGGTCACTTCCTCTTTAAGCAGAATCATGAAGAGGAGCACAGAAACGGATGCTTTAATGCTGCTGAAGCTTTTCTTGTGAGTAGTACTCAATTTGAGAACTCATTTATGAGTTTCCTTTTAGTAAAGTGTTTCAGTGACTTTAAAAAAGAAATAGATTTCACACCTTTAAAAGATATCCAGCCCTCACTGGCATTATAAGTGGTGTACCTGTATGCCTCCTGCAAAGAGAAGCAGAGTAACAGAGCTGCTGGTGCCAATATGATGCTCCCTGTGTGCAGTATTTAAGATAACACGTTAAACTTGGTGTTGGATTAGCAACTGTCATATTTCAGTTTTGACTAAATGACCCATAATTGGGTCAAAATTGGACTAGTTTTTCCTTTTGCCTTTGTAGCAGCTTCTTCAGACTTCTGGTAATTTTTATATGACCTGAGGACTGAATGAAAACTTAGATTTAGTCATTTTTTTGGAAATAATGAACACAGGACACAAAATCTCTACTCAAGCAAGAAGCTGGTAGTTCACAAGAAAAAAAAAAAAAGCGAACCTCAGCTCAGTTATGTTTTATATTTGGTGCTTACTTTCAGTGTCTGATCAGTCTGCCACCTCACACCTGTTGTACTGATCACCCATGCGCTTCATGCTCTGGCCAGTATGGGGGGGGGGGGGGGAGTACAGAGGAAGCAGTACAGTGTGAAGCTGAGCTTATTTTCTCTATTTAAAGAGATGTTAAAGCCTGCTGATGTTGTGACAGGATGAATCATTGATGATGTTGACAATGTGTCCTCCCTCAGCAGGGAGCCTCATGTACTTCCTCTCTGTGCTTCCCGATACACTTCAGAGAAGTTTTTACACGGTTGAGTCATGAGTTGCACTTCAAAGGTACAGGAAACCTCTCTGCTTTCATGATGTCACAGAGCACAGTAAACTTAGGAGAACTGGATTGGGGATACTTTGACACTTGTTTGTCAATTGAGGGAAGATTTTACTTGATCTTGTCTCTGTGTAGAATTTCCTTCAGGCTTTTTTTTTTTTTTTTGTCTTGACATTGTTAAATGATAGATTAAGGCAGAGGATCTGCGGGGCGTGGTTACGGTTTGCAGTGGCTTCCATCTGGCCATGTTTCTGATACAAATCAGTTTATGATTTACAGAAATTATTTCCCAAGAGCTTGACTTAAAGATGACCTTTCCATTTTTTTTTTTATACATGATAATCAGAGGAGCATAGAAATACAGTGGTCACAGGCAGCATCATAGCCCACAAGCCCCAGTCTCGGCTTGAGATGGTAAAATAATTTAAAAATACTAGGGATGCACGATATTGGAATTTTGGCCGATATCCGATATGCCGATATTTTGAAACTCGTGGCTGATAACCGTTACCAATATTAAAGCTGAAAAAAATAAGTAGTCATTGCAAATAGCAGTTTCGTTTTCCGTTTCCGGCACTTTGAAAAATAGGGGTAGGAAAAAAATATCGATACACTGAAATATCGCTATATTTTCATATGCAGATATCAAAAAGATATTTAAAAACGTGGTATCTATATATATTTTACTTACAAATTTCGCAATATTTTCAAATACTGATATTATATTGACATTTAAAAACACAGTATCGATCTATTTTCCAAACGAAATCTTGCGAGAATTCACGAAATATTGTGAGTGTTTGCAACAGAACGATAAAATCTTGCAAGATTTTGTTCGTAAAATAGATTGATACTGTGTTTTTAAATGTCAATATGATATCAACATATGAAATATTGCAAAATTTTTGTGAATTCTTGCAAGATTTCATTACAGAACAATGAAATATCACAAGATTTCGTTAGTAGGCAAGGCAAGGCAAGTTTATTTGTATAGCACATTTTATGTACAGAACAATTCAAAGTGCTTTACATAAAACATTATAAGCAAAAGGGAGAGGAAAAAAACAATTAGAAGCATGATTCAAAATTAAAAGCATTTAAGATTAAAAAGAGAGAATACAGAGACGTGCAGATCTTAACTTTTGAATAAAATCTACGTAAATGCAGCTGAGAACAGGTGGGTCTCAGGTGGGTAGTAAAATAGAGCGATGCAGCGTTTTTTTACAGGATGATGTGTGATAAATATTTAACCATTGAGCAATGTACATTTGCATTAAAAGGTTTAGAGAAAATCTAATTCAGTTCACCTGGAAGGTTGCAGTGGATTTTAGGCTCATTCTGACATCATACAAAAAGCCAGATATCCCCTAACATTTTGTGAGTTGTGTATATTAGAATTTGGACGCTGACTGCTATTAAAATGGATTATTTTCCAGTGAATTCCAGCAGTCAGCTATGGAACTGGGCAAATGTTAATATTGATCTAACTGTAAATACATATTAATAAAACTTAAAAGTACTTACAGTAGTTAACACTCATACACATTGACAGAATAATTCAGTTCGACAGTCATCTTAGATTATTCATACCCTCCCATTAAGTAAGGAAATATGAGCCATTAGGGAAGTTGAAACTGAACAAAAGTAATAGTACACAAAATTTTATGAAAATCAGGACGTTGATTTGAATTGTGGTTCAAGGAAATATGAAAAAACAAAAAAATAAAACAAGTAAACAATTAAGATGGGGCTCCTGAACTAAACTTATTTTGTTGAGCAACCCTTTGCGACAGTCACTTCCATCAAGTGTTTTCTGTAACGTTCAATCAGACTTCTGCCCCTGTTGACAGGTATTTTGGCTCACTGTTCAAGAGTAAGGCAGTTTAATTTGTCTGGAGCACTTTTGTTTGTTTGTTTTTTAAAAATTATTCTTTTCAGCTAAAATTCCAAAACAGTATTTAATTTCACTAAATTGTAATTTTGTAAATTTTTATTATTAATTCTTTTAGTGTCTTGTTATTTGAATATTTTTTGTGAATTGAGCATTTTCTTTAATCGGAGGGTATGAATAATTTTGAGGACAAGTGTATGTCATGATGAGGACTGATCAGTAAAGAAACTGTCTAAAAACTCACACAACTATATCCTGCTTAGCATTGTTACATTACACACAGACACTTAATAACACTGACTTCAGCACACCTGTCCAGTAACTCATACATGCAGATCATCAGCTATTTTTGCTGATGCGATGGGGTCAGCATTGAAGGAAAATAAAGCCACTCGTCTCACGTTTCTGCAGAGCTCCTTCTGGAGTCTCCTAGGAAAGCAAGAATCTCCCAGCCATCTAACATAAACTAACGCTCCTCATCTTGTTTCATTAATAACTGAAAGAAAGAGGACAAATATTTGGTGGTTGATTATTTTAATGGCTAACATGCTTAGAAAGGCAAACGTTGGACTGTGTATTGTTTTTGATAATGGGGAGCTTCATATTGTCATTGTGACTTTTGTGTATGTTTAAGTGCCGTTGTCACTGGACCACTCCTAATCACGTTTGTGTCTGGTCATATCTATATGCACCAGTGCTGGTATGTTTCTCAGGCCTTTTGTGATGCTATATGGAGTCAGGATGTTTACTCAGTGCATCCTGTGCTGCTACTTCCTGCTAAGTACATCCATCTTTGTTATGGAAATCAAAATTAAGTGCTGATAATTTCAATGCAGAGATTCAGTAAGCAATCATTTTGATTGTCATTTAATTGGGTAATCACTGAAACCAGGATATAATTAGCAGACTAAAGCCTGTCAATGGAGAAATATTCATCCTTGTTGGCATTTATAAGTTATACAGTATACTGTGGGATTTGAGACTGTTTGGAGTTTGTATTTTTTTAAATACTTAAAAACTGCAACGTTTTATAGGTTAGTTGAAAGAAAAGCCATATTTCAGAACTTGGTGAGTATATTGTTTTTTTTGTTTTTTTTAGCAAAGAAGTGATCAGTAGATTTACTTTCTGCAGACATATTGACACAGATGTTGTCCAGTGTGCAGATACCAAAAACTGGAGACAATGGGGGGGTAAAAGTAACTGGATCACATTGCATGACTATTATTTGCATTGCTTACATTACTCCCAGTACTGCGTTTAGCTCATGTTGCAGACAACCTTACTGACTCCTGACTTGAAGATGATTAGGAGTAGCAGGATTTAAATTGTACTCACTCAACATTAACTAGTTCATGAATAACATTTCTGGAAAGATGATGGTGGTGATAATAATCCATTTCAAAATAAGTGAATGTGTTAATGTCTTAAAAGAATAGACAAATCTATTGATACCAACTTTTTTTTAATCTCGTCAGCCCCACAAACTAGTAATGATAACTAGGGATGCACGATATAATTGCCCCCCTACCTATATCGGCCTTGAAACTGAGTATCGGACATCGGCCACCCCACCGATATTTAACCAATATTTAATGGATATTAAACCAATCAGCCTGCTGTTTCTAAAGTCTTTAAAAAAAAAAAAACTTCTTAAGAAAATTCTTTTTACAGACTTTAAAACTTCTAAAGACAAGGGGTGGGAGAAAATATCGATATCATGATATTTCATATGCTGATATATTATTGACATTTAAAAAAGCGGAATTGATCTGTTTTACTAACAAAATCTTGTGATATTTTATTATTCTGTTATGAAATCTTGCAAGAATTCACAAAAAAATTCATGATTTTTTTCCATATGCTGTTATGTATTTAAAAGCACGGGATTGATCTATTTTATGAACAAAATCTTGCGAGAATTCACGAAATATTACGAGTTTGTAACAGAACGATGAAATCTCATGAGATTTTCTAGGTAAAATAGATCCATACCGCGTTTAATAAATAAATTTGATATCGGCATATAAAAACATCGCAAAATTTCAGTGTATCAATATTTTTTCCCATCCCTATTTTTCAGTGTCAGAAATGGATAAAACTGCTATTTGCAATGACTGCTTATTTTTTTCAGCTTTAATATCGGTATCAATATCTGTTTTCCGCCACATGAGTTTTAAAATAGCGGATATCGGCCAAAATTCCTATATCCTGCATCCCTAATGATAATGCTTCTATTTATGAGATGGTTCCAGTATATCAGTTAAGCCATTTTTACACTGGTCATCTATGCGAACTAGAAGACCTCCCCCCGACATGCATTAAACCATTTTCACAGATATGTTCTCATTATATTCCAGAGGGGCTGCATGTGAGAATGCAAATCCACATCATGTCTAGTCCAGAAAACAGCAGGATGAGCTAGTCTGTAAATAAAGCAAGTAGTTCTCTGGAGAATGAGTGCTTTTCTGTTTGCCGTCTGATATGTATTTTGCTTTCCAATTTCATATTCATGTTGGATTTATGCACTGTATGTTACACAGAATCTGTGCTTTGATGTTTTCAAATCACTGGGCCAGAGTGCTGTGTGATACACAAAATGTTGGAGCTGGCTCATATTTAAGACACTGAATGTAAGGCCATATTGTCCAGCTTTGTTTGCACAGGCTACTCTTTCAAGCTTTGCGTTTGTCCCTGGGCTGTGGTTGAACAGGGTTATCATCGCATGCAGTGTGTCAGGCTTTCATGAGTTTACTGAAGAAATCCCCTGAGCTCTGCTCTCTGCAGTTGCTGCCTCTGCAAACATTGGCTCTGCATTAGCAGAAACTCCTCTCTGCTGGTCGTTGTGTGTCTCGGTCTTCCTGGGTTTTTCTCACCATATCACCTGATGTGTTATTGCACAGGTGAGAAGAGATGCAGGATAAGCCGTTCCCAGCCTACATATTACCCTGTAGAAGGCACATAAAACTAAACACGTCTGCATGTTGTTTTAGACCACATGGATGTATTTGCTGTTTTCTTCTCATCCTTCCTTTATCTTTTAACTGGAGCTGTTTTGTTTTCCTGCCTGATGATAATAATGTGGTGTTTGGCAGGTTGTGTTGGCTTGCTTTCTCTGTGGTTGTTATTTTTCAGCTTTAATCAAGAGGTGTGCGGAGCGTAGGGGAATTGGATTTACTGGTTAGTTGGCTGCTGCAGCAGACAATAGGTGGTTGGAGCTTCACTTCCATGTGTGCTGTGACCAGAGCTTTTTGGTTTGTGCCTCAGACATTCTGCTATGTCCAATATGCTACATGTATAAAACATAGTCAAAGGAGCATTGTTCTGATTTACATGTGTCAGTTCTTCTTTGAGCTAATTAGGCTACAGTTCTTAATCAAGCCTATGAAAAGAAACCATTGACCTAGTTAATATTGTCTCCTGGGCTGTTCTGTTGTAGCTGAATTTGCTATGATTGTGAAATGGTTATTTTAATTGAAGCTGATTGTTTTACCTCTTGTATTGAAAAATGGGAACCTGATAATACTGTCTTGTGCTATGTGTTTTTATGCTTTACCAGCATTTTAAAGATCCCTCTGTGGTGTTGCTTGAGTGATCTCTTGAATATTACTCATTGGGCTTTCATGAATGATCCAACATGACAGTTAAATGTGTGTAACAATGTTTATTGCACCTAAGCCACCTTCGCTGTTGTTCAAAGTGTGAAATATATCAGCATCTTGTCATTGGTGAGAGTTCTGAGTAAACCTGCCAGACACTTGAGAGAGAGACCAGAAGTCTCACTCTGCGACTGTATGGATATGCATGTGGCACACACTCGGTTACACCAACACTTCCTGCATGTGAACAACAGAGATGTTGTACAGTCTGAGCGAGCAAATGTGCCTACACCCCACAGCGCGTGCTAATGCAACTCTGTGGTAGTGAATTAATAATTCAGCGCGCTGGCATAGATGGGTGGAGCCTGTATTATTCATGGTTGGCATTAGAACCGACAGATGACTGCTGTTAATATTAAGGAGCACAGACACACACTTCTGCCAAGTTGCCAGGCAGTCTTCAACACTTTGATTCCTCTCTCCTGTCTTTCCCACCCACCAGTCGTCCATACTCCTGACTCGTCCTTGCCGTGTCCTTGCTTGCCTGATCTCTGTCCTCTCCATCTGTGAGCACCTTCCCCCCTCATTTTGTGTTATCTGTCTCTCCCTTTTATGCACTTCCAAATGTCTCTGGGTATGTGGTTTCATAATCTAAATGGCTAAAAAAAGAAATCTGGGAAATGATAGTGATTTATTTTTGTTGGTTAAAGCCAAGCCTGGTTATGTGCCAGCTTAGTTACTGCAGATTCAATCACTGGACACTGGCTCCATCTCTTTTGTTTACATTTGTTTGCATTTATTCATTGCAATCCTTCTTGTGTGTGTGTGTGTGTGTGTGTGTGTGTGCGCCTTCTTTGTACTGGCTGCAATCACTGAATCTTTTTCTGAATTCAGGATTACTTGCGGTGCAGGTATTCTATAATCTCTGTTCTGAGCCTGTAGTAATAGTCCAATGTCATTTGCAATGCCCCCCCCCCCCCAGCTCCCCCGTGCACCTCCCTCTTCCTAACTCCCTTCTTTTTAGTCCACTGAGTTAGATTTTTCTCCATGCTGTCAGTGCTGCTGCCACTGAATGCGTCTTTTATTAAAGAGATTTGAAGCTGCAGTTGCTGCTAAAGCTGCTGCCATATTGTACCAGCACCCTGCTGTGGCGGCCTCTAATGAGATTCTTTGTGTCACCATCCTCGTGCTTTGCCTCCTCATCTCCTCCTCTGTTCTGAATGGAGGAGTTGTCATGCTTTGCCATCAATAGAGGAGGAGAAGCAATAAAAGCAGCCGCAGCATCAGCAGGCGGTGTTCTGCCTTCTTCCTTAATCGTTAGTTCACCTCCTGGGATGTTAAAGCCACTTGTGTATGTGTGTGCATGGTTAACATACAGCATACTCTGAACTCATGGCTGAAGACCATGTAAACATGCCTAAGTGACAGCATATATTGTGAGTGGTTCACTTCTCAGAATCTCCACCCTCCAGCTCTGTCTGCATCCCACACTTCTCATCACCATATTGGGAGCATACTAGTCTTATTTCCTCTAAAACATCCTTTACACTCAGGTTTGTATCGTCCTCAGTCACCCTGTTCCTGAGCTCTACTGCACTGTAGCAGAGCGAACCCTCCTCTGCATCTCATGCTTATCAAATAATTAATGTCTGGAGGGGGGTCCGTTCAGTTGCCTCCCAAACACCAACCAACACTTCTGAATCTCTTACATTCTCAGTTGGTCCCAAAAAGAATAAAAAATGCAGTTGACATGATGCCTTAATCTCCTTTTTTTTCTTATGTACTTGTTGTAGGGATGCACAGTAACCCTTTTTAAAAATCGATGCGATAACTGATAAATTTCAGCTCCGAAAGGCCAATACTGATAACTGATAACCAATAACACACATACATACCTAATCATGACATCAGAGTTCCTTCACGGTCTTAAAAAGTCTTAAAAGTCTTGAATTTACAAAACTGCATTTGGTACCTTAAGAAGTCCTTAAATGTGACAGTTTTGGTCTTAAATTTCATATGGTAGGTCTTAAGTTATGCGACACTACAACGGATTTCTGTCACTTGTGACAAAATGACAGCAGGAAAGAAAAACGAACAGATCCATGCATTTTCCCAACCAATAAGTCTTGACACATTTTGTATATTAACCAATCAGAGTCAGAAATGTCTGACACACACATCTACAAAGTGACAGTAGTTAACTAACTTCCTCCTGTTACTTGACCAGAATAATGAAATTGGAAACCAATTTATCGCTGACTTTGCAGGTAGAAATGATCAGGAAACATTTAACTAAACACACAAAGGAAACCTTTATTTACACATGACAGAAAGCAACTTTTCAGTGATTTGAGAATTTTGTGGATTTTTTTTTTTTTTTAACATGCAGTATATACTCTGAAACAAAAACAATCACACACATAAATAATCTATCTTTTTCAACATTATCTTGGTATTGCAGAGGGATCTGTATTTTTACCAGTGTGGCCATAAAATGGGCATTAAATTCTGTTTTAAGTGGTCTTAAAAAGGTCTTAAAAAGTCTTAAATTTAACTTGTAAAAATGTGTAGGAACTAGGGATGGGCAATATTTTATCGTGTGCGATATATCGTCAAAGAAATTCCCCACAATAACAATTTGAATTTATCGTTTTTATCGTGAGATGACAATTTACCAGGTTGTGTTTTAGGCCCAATCCCAATTCTCTTTTTTACCCCTACCCCTTACCCCTTCCCCTTGGCCCTTGCACTTAAAACGAAGCTACAAGGGGTAGGGGTGAAAGTCAACCCCTTCAAATTGGGACACCCCTTCAAGAATCACATACGTCATCAGTGATTCCGCCGGCTTGTGTGTAAGCAGATGTGCGCTGAGCTGTTGGCGCAAATCTGGAGAAATCAAGCCGTCTGCAGCTGTAGATTAACGTTATCAAGCAAATTCGATTTTTGCATGACATCCCTGCCTGTGTTTTATCCCATGAAGACCAGCAGCAATGCTGCAGAATTTCTTATTGATCATCTAGATTATCAGGGCTGCAGAGCACCGCTGGTTTTCAGCCGTTTATATAACTGAAGCGTCAATGTAGTACTCTGTAGTACTTTTTTTTCATGTGCATTTTGCAAAAAAAAAGACCGTTAAACATTTAAACAGCATTAAACTAGACTATATAATGGTTTTCACACTTTTCAAACTTTATTTATGGAGAAATATTTACATTTGTGGATGTTTTTGGACTCAGTAGCAGCCATCGTCCCAGTGATTTTCATACCCCTTCGTTTGAAGTGTGCTCTCGAAAAATCTTCGTTTGAAGGGGTATATAGCCCTACCCCTTAGCCCTTCCCCTCCATCCTACAGGTATTGGGACACCCCTACCCCTACACATGAACGCGCAAAACGGAGGGGAAGGGCTAAGGGGTAGGGCCAAGGGGTGAAATGGGATTCACCCTTACTTTGGTTTTTTTTAATAAGCAAAGTTAGTTTTGCTGTTTGCATCGTTTGAATAAATGTGGCATTTGGTCTCTCATATTTCAGGCTTGTTTGATTGGTGTCATTACAGTTTTGCAATACCGGTGTACTACTTGAACTTAATAGATATAGTGGCTTCTGGTATTTGGTAGGGCTTTCAAGACAGAATTTAGTGACAGATTTATAATACAAAATATTTTGCTGATAGCTTTTATCGCCATCTATTGTTACCGTGATAAATAAGAGAAATTATCGTGATACATTTTTTAGTCCATATCGCCCATCCCTGAAAGGAACCCTGCATCAATACTATTAACAAAACCAAAAAGACTTCTCACTCTTTAAATTAAGATTTTTTTTTCCCCAGTGAAAAACTATCAGCAAGCCTCTCAAACATTATCTAAAAGAAATCAAACAAAACTATTTGGTATCTCAAATGGACAAACTTAAATAAGATGCATTTTTCACTGATACAAAAATAAAGGCTCCTTTAACTGATGCAAAAATACACGCTTTGGGATTACAAACTGAAAAAGTGCAATCAAGAGTTTTCAAACGTATACAGTCATCCTCAAAATCATTCATACCCTCCAATTAAAGAAAGAAAAAAAAATCAGCTGTCAGTGAAATAAGTTGAAATTGACAAAAGTAATAAAAATTTATGCAAATCATGACAATGATCTTGAATTGTAGTTCAACAGAAATATTAAAAACAAAAAGTAAAACAAGTAAAGGAGCATAATGGGGCTCTGAAGCTAAAATTGTGTTGATTGCAGTGATCGCCTCAGTGTTGCTCAAGTGTTTTATCTGATGTTTAAAAAGACTTCTACACCTGTTGACAGGTGTTTTTGTCAACTGTTTATGGGAAAGGTGTTCTAAGGTGTCCGAGACAGTGTTTGTTTAAAAAAAAAAAAAAAAAAAATTCAACGACAAGTGAAAAGCAATATTTTATTGCAGTAAATTATAATTTGGTAAATTTTTATTTATTATTGTATTTATTCTTTTTTTAGTTTCTTGTTATTCGTACAACTATTGTGAATTTAGCCTTTTCTTTAATTAGGGTATGAATAATTTTGAGGACGACTGTATGTTATCTGGGCAAGTCGTCATGATATCAGACTTATCGGAATGACAATAATTTCCTGTCATCTGACTTATAATTATCGGCCAGATAGTTATCATGCACCCCCAACTTCTTGTTTTGCTTCTTGGGCACAGCTGTTACATTATCAGCAGAACTGAAGTTATGTGCTATATGCATGACTCCACTACTTCCTGAATTTCAGACAGCACCTTTGCTTCCTGTTTTTCATTACTGGACAAACTGATTAATCCAGGTGTGTCTGGCCAGTTACTGAGGTCAAGCACAACTGGATTAATCAGTTTATATAATGTTTCTTTAGTCTTAACAAACCCAAACAACTTCTTCTTCAAAAACTTTTTTTTTTTTTTGCAGACTTTAAAACTTCTAAAGAGTAGGGGTGGGAAAAAAATATCGATAAACTGAAATATCGTGATATTTTCATATGCTAATATCATACTGACGATTTAAAAACGCAATATCACTCTATTTTATTAATGAAATCTTGCAATATTTCATCGTTCCGTTAGAAATTCTTGTGAGAATTCAACAATTTTCAGATATTTTTATATGCTGATATTATATTGACATTTAAAAATGTAGTATCAATCTATTTTGCTAACGAAATTACGCAATATTTTATTCTGTTTCAAAAGTTCCTGAGAATTCATGAAATATCATGAGATTTTGAAACAGAATATCTCACGCGATTTTGTAAGTAAAATAGATCAGTACCACGTTTTTAAATATTGATTTGATATTGGCATATGAAAATATCACAATATTTCAGTGTATCGATATTTTTTCCCACACCTACACTTTAAAATGGTGGAAATAGATAACAAAACTATTTGAAATTACATTTTTTTAGCTTTAATATTGGTATCGATATCGGTTATTGGCCACATGAGTCTCAAAATATCAACATATGGGATATCGGCCAAAATTCCAACGTCGTGCATCCTTACTTTCTACCATTCATTCATAGTGAGTTTGGACATAGAGCTGCTGAACAAAACATGCTGAAGTGCCAGAAAGGAAAGAGGATTTACAGGGAGACTCTAACCTGGAGGCCAGTGAACGTTATCTACAGAAAATTGCCACGATTGACGATGTGGAGACTAATTTAATCAAAACAGACCTGGAGCAAGAACTTGGACAAACTCCCACAGGTTGCAATGGTGACATCTTTTTTCATACCTGGTCTGTGGTGTGAGTGCTTAAACAGCTGATAAATTTTAAAAAGGCAAATCCTTGGAAGGCTGTGTTGTATTTACAAATGGATGGTGCAGGACCTGCAAATCTACCTGAAAACTTATATTCCTTGTTAAATTCTCACTAAAACAAAAACTTCAACCAATTGCAGTAGGAAGACAAATGCGCAACATGCTGACAGAAGTTAAGGTAGATGCCAACATGGCAGAATGCAATGCCGATGGCGACTTTCTTTACTTTATGAAACAAGTCCACAAAGGTTTTTTCAGTCTTTGACACCAGCTCTGTTCAGTTTGATAAACAACTGAGTCAGAATATAAGCTTGAAAATCTTTTCTTTCGTCTTCTTCTGTGGCTTTAGAGACAAAAATGTCACTGATGTTGCCATCTCAGAGCATTGTTAATTAAGCATCTTTGGGTGATGTTGTATTCAGTGACAGACAAAATTTCTAACTTTCATTTTGACCCCACAATTTGGTTTTACTGAGTTCCAAAAATATGACATTTAAAATTAACGGACAGCTCTGTTTGGCGACTATTTAGCATCACTAGCTGGACTGTTTGGCACCACTGACTCTTTAGCCAGTTAAATGAATTTAGATTATTTTTTCAACTTGAGTATGTCTTAAACAAAAAACACAGCGTACAAATTCTGGAAACGCCATCAAACATGGTCTAATTATAAAAGGGGAATTCCTGCAAGAAAAGTAGCACAAATAGACACACTCACAGCAGGCAGGCTCTTCAGGGCTGTGTCCCCATAATGTATGCAACCATCAAACTGACTGCAGCCTGCCTCCGCCTGCATGGATATGGGAGGATATAAATAGCCAGGCCTGAATGAGTGTGCGCTGGGACTGGAACCGCAGCACACAGGGCTCAAACAATAAGCAGTCATCACTACCCTTCCTCCCCTCTGTTTTCTCCAGACCAGCAGCCTCCCTGAGCTCAAAGAGGGCTGGAGGAGGAGGAGGAGGAGGGGGAGTTGAGATGGGTGGGCGGGTTCTCCTCTCTCCCTTTCCTTTCTTTCTTCCACTTCCTGCCTCCCTGCTTTTGTAATCTGCCATCAGATGCAAGCCCAATCCTGCCACTTGTTACGTCAGAAAAGCAGGCCGTCTTCCTGTCTGCCCACCTGTCTGTCAGTCTGACAGCAGTGGGAGAAGTTTCATCAATGTGCCGCTCTGTTTTCCATTCAGTTTGGATAAAACGCAGCTTTGGATTAGATTCATACATGACTTCTTTAATCTTCTGCAAAGGAGGAAGGATCAGTTTGTGATATCAGTGTATTTTTCTGATTTGTTAATTCCTTTTTTGCTCAAAGTTAGAGCCTGCATAGGGTGTATGTTAGCAGTATGGTTAGGCCTCGTAAAATGACCGTAATATTGATTCATAAGGTTCAGAGCGAAGGCTTAATTGTGTGCATTTTTCTGTGAATATAAAGCCTTAATCCTATTGGTCTCACTTGGCAATGCAAGGCTTCACTACTCTTTTATACCCCGGAAAACATGTTTTACTTGAAATGAATATATCCTCAATACAGATTTTTAAAGAATTATTTTATAATAGGAATGCACAATATTGGAATTTTGGCAGATATCCGATATGCCGATATTTTAAATGTCATGTCACCAATAACCGATATTAAAGCTGAAAAAATAAACAGTCATTCCAAATAGCAGTTTTGTTATCTGTTTCCGACACTTTGAAACTTAGGGGTGGGAAAAATATCGATACACTGAAATATCGTGCTATTTTCATATGCCAATATCAATCGATATTTAAAAGCGCGGTATCCATCTATTCTACTTACGAAAATCTTGCAAGATTTCATCGTTCTGTTTCACAATCTCACGATATTTCGTGAATTCTCACGAGATTTCGAAACAGAACAATGAAATATTGCGAGATTTAGTGAGTAAAGTAGATTGATACTGCATTTTTAAATGTCAATATGATATCAGCATCTTAAAATATTGCGATATTTCAGTGTATCGAATATTTTTACACATCCCTAGTTTTTAGAAGTTTTAAGGTCTGTGAAAAAGAAGTTTTTGAATAGGAAGTGGTGGGGTGGCCGATGTCCAATACTCAGTTTTAAGGCCAATATAGGTCGATACCAATAGGGGGCCGATTATATCGTGCATCCCTATTTTATAAATAATATTTTAGGTAAGCTTAATTTCCTCACATGTATAAAGCATGCCTCACATTTGCTGTTTCATGGTCAAAAATTTATTCCAGCCAAAGAAAACCAAAAAAAACCCCAAACAAACTCTTGTAGATTCCTATGACTGCGCTCATTTGAAATGAACTATGAAGGTCCTGGTGGTTTCTTGGGGTGTAACAGTACACATATTCGTAATCTGATTTTTCAGTACAGATGATTCAGAACAGAGCAGAGACTTACCGAAGTACGGAAGGGTAACTGCGCTGCACTGTAGCCACAAACGCTTCCTCCATTAAAAAAAAATCCCCACCAAAGCCCAGCTTCTGGATAGCGGGATCTTAAAGGAGAAGCTAGATCTTGAAGACCCTCTTTTTCGTTAAAACCTCCTATTTGGGAACACTTCGGCTTTCCAATGGGTGTGTAAATGGACAAAGTGATGGAACAAGAATGAAGCAGTATACCTGCTTTTAGTCTAGATCTGTTTCCCCTCCAGCTCTGCCTCCATGCAGGCAAAAGAAACACATTCTCACTGAAAACTCCTTCCCAACTTCTTTCACAGTTTTTACTAATCACTTTTTAATTTGTTGCCTTTTGATAGATAAGTTATAAAGAGAACTTATTCTAAAGTCTTCACACTAATGTCTGTATATAAATGGTCTGGTAACAGGGAGACGGTATTCTGTTGGGCCGTTAATCCCTATCAGATAATGTTCCACTTGTGATAACGGTTTGTTTATTATACCCAGCCAAAAGTGGGACAATTTCACAATTCGTCTCTTAAAATGTTGTGAAAAAATATGAATTTCTGGGTTCAGTGAACCTTACCTAATTCTAATGAGAGGGGGAACATTATCTGATCGTGGTTATGATCCGTTACATATAAATAATAAACGAAAAACTGCTACATTTTTTTTTTTTGTATACATTTTAATTTTATTTTAGGATCTTTCATTGGAACTGCTCGTGTTTACACCAGAGAGAAGCAGTTTTATGTTTTGCATTTTGTTCCCCTACTGTACCAAAATGTACTGAACCGTGACCCTAAAGTCAAGGTTTGTACCAAACTGTGATTTTGGCATCGTTACACCTCTTGCAGTTTCCATGAAGATGAAGTAGGTTTATAGTGAAGTTACTCTTCCTATGATATTCTGTATTGGGGTTCACTTCTTTCTGGATTCTTCTTGATTTAATTTTGCTTTGTCACTAAGGACAGAAAGCAGGAAAAATAAACCTTGTCAAGAAGAGGCTAAGACCTGTGCACAGACTAGTGTGAATGATATAGATAGGACTGCATTCATACCACAAATAATATGTTTGTGCTTTCCGTGTTGACAGCTCAATATTGTATCATTGTCTGTTAAACTGAACATAGAAAGAAATGGATTTTTCTGAAACATTGATGTTTCTGAAAGGTCATGTGTGAACCACAATTCTTTCTGTTCTTTGCAGCAAAACAGCTGCAGATTGAGCTGTTGCACCCAGTCAGTGATTGTTCCAGAGGTGTGCCAAATACGATGTGTGTTGCCTTTTAATTTCCGATGTACAAGGTAAAGAATTTAGTGCAATTTTAGCCAAAAGCTCAAGACCTTTTCTGTACTCTTATACATTTAATGATGAAAGGTGAGGATAGCTGCAAATGCTACAGTGTTGTGTACAGTCAACACCCATAGCTGTGGAGAGCACCCTGTGGATGTGATCATGAAAAAATCCCTCTGGTGCAGCTGCGCTAACTCTGAAGTTGTGTTGGTCAGCATTTTTAGAGTTAGATAAATGTTTAAAAGGCTACAAAACAACCTCAACCCAGAAAACCACAACCGTCTGTTGCTGCTGCTGAATCTCCCGTGAGAAAAAGAAGCAAATGACTTCTGCAGGTCAGTGTTAGAATATGAAGTAAGTATAAAAAAGTCAAAGGTGTCAGTCAGTTACTTGAAATTTTGATGTTTGCATAAATGTAATGCCTGAGAGTGTAACGCAGGCTCCTGACTTGTTTAATTCCACGGTGACACTTAGAGCCGTCGCCACCAAGCAGCATCCTGAGGCTGAGAAACCACACTTAACTTTTTCTTCCTATTTTAGCTCATACAGTATTTTGTTTACACATTGACATTTATATTTGTGCACATTTGTGCATTATTGCAAGCAACTTTTTCATAGACCAGTCTCCTGCATTTATTTTAGGGATGCACTGATTGTGAAAGTCTGGGCCGATACCGATATCGATGTTTAACATAACAACTTGGCCGATGGCCGATGTTTTCTATTTTTATTTATTACTTCCTTTGTGCCACAGAAATTTACAAGTCTTTCAGCTCTTCATCAGTCTATCATTGAATGAGCACAAATTCAATCAGACCAATTTATGAAACAGAAACAACCTTTAATGTCACTTTGTGGTTGACATTAGTTATAACAAGCTCTTTTCTGAAAACTTTTCAAAAACCTGGGACTGATAATCACTAAAAAGAATGCTTCAGTCTATTGCCCAACAAAATGGAGTGGTTTTAGTCTAATAAACAAAAACATACTCAGTGAGAAGATTATTTTCATGGCCCAATAAAAAATATTTGTGGAGCATGTACTGCAAACTGCGTGACGCTGATCTTTTTCTGAAACGGTAAAATATTGCCACATGACCGCGCCATCTTTGTTCCTCTACTGAGGAAAGTGCGTGGATGCCTTCTACCAGTATCTCCCCCCACCCGCCCAAAAAAGAGGGGGAAAAAGAGTTTTTCTTAAGAACAGTGTGGATGACACATGTAAATCATTACATATATATATATATATATATATATATATATATATATATATATATATATACATACATATAGGCTATATAATAATCGGCCACTGCCATCGGCGAATGTCATTTTTATTGGCCGATGGCAGTTAACAAGGCAAACATCGGCCGATACCGATGTCCAGCCGATGCATCGGTGCATCCCTAATTTATTTACTTATTTGTATTAGATTATCAGCCTGTCTTTAACCAATTATCATTATCAGAATTTTTTTTTTTTTTTTAATGCATTACCTTGGCTGGATGTTGAATTTCCATCATCATCAATCACCTCTTACACTTTTTTTTGGAGAGAAAATGCTAAAAACAGGAAAAAACTGCCACTTCAGAGGGGTAAACCGGAGCTGCACTCAGTCGAGCTTTCTTGTTTTGGGCATGAACTAATCCCTACAGTTAGAATTGGAAAGATTGAACATGCAGAAGGAAAGTTATGAGCCGATCTATGCTCAGCCAGCAGCGCCTGCTTTGAGGATGGCTCAGTCTCCTTTAGGCTACCAAATTTTCTCCTGGGCTGCGACCACTCTGGCTGCAACCTGGATCGGCCAACGTCAAAGGGGTTGTAAACATCCCGATCATGGTAGCATGTTTTATTAACCATTCTGAATAGCAGCAATGTATATTTGTTATTCTCAAAGCAGTAGCATCTGCTACTGAAAACGGTAGCGGCCGGAGTGCGGTTGTTCTGACGATGGCCGTGTCAACTCCAAAGTTTACTTTAGAATGACAGTGCTGCATGATCTGCATATCTTATTATGAGATAATGCAAAACTTTTTACAAGAGAACGCAAAAGTATTGTGAGGTAATGCAAAAGGGAAAAAAACTGCTATGTTACCTGGAGGGGGGCTCCGTAAATGGCTGCTTTTTTTTCTCTCTCTCTTTTGTCTAACATGCTGGTTTTATACAGGCAACTCAGGAAAATTGTGCTGCAGGAACATTTTTCTTCAGCTCTGGACTTAACTCTGTCTGCTAGAGTCATGTGATCACTGAAGCATGAGGAGTTAGTGACTGCTCAGTGTGATGGGAGACGACCCATCCAATTGAAAAAGATATGATGACACAAAGGCTTATTAGATGTCTGAGGATGTTACTTGCATCACCGCCCGCATCATCTCTGCATTTGTACCGATTGATTCCTATATCCTACTTCCCTGTTCTGGTCTTTTTGGCACACGCTTGTATTCATGTAGTTGAACAGCAGGGTGTTGTTATGACCACTCCGATGCATCTTTAGCTGAAGCTGCATTTCATTTAAATAGCTAGCTTATACATTACTCCTCTTGTGCTTCAATGCTCAGTCTGCAACATTATCTGAAATTGGAGTAAATTTAGGTGATTTTGTTGTTTTTTGGGGGGTGTGAAGACATTTTCAGTCAATTTATCTACACAGACAGGTATGTACTCCTCAGCACACTCCAGTCTACTAGTTAGTGGTAATGAACTTCTAAGATTGTAGCTAATTACCCCAAAACCCAAAAGGAAAAACAAACAAACAAAAAAAGCAAAGACTTGCCAGTGGACCGGGAAAGGAAGCTGAGTGGAAATGTAAGGGAGAAGAATGTGGCCGAAGAAAGCCACTAAAGAGTGCATGAGAACTGAAACTGATCTCACATCATCTTTCCACAATGTTGAAGTTGTTACAGATGAGGCCCCCACTGTGTCAATAATATGAAAGTGGTTTGAAATTGGTAACAACGAACTGGTTAATAATAAAATGTTCAAACGTAGTTGGTGGTTGGTGAACGCTTGAAGAGAAAACATGATGAATGTGTTTGATCAGCTTAAAAGGTGTCAGTTCAGTGACTACCCAGAAAGCATGAAAATGCGGGTTAACGTGATTCGGTGCACCAGTTTTTGCAGTGCAAGCGTCAAGCAGAAGCATCTTCTCATATGACTGCCACTCCAAATGAAAAGCATTCAAAACAAAAAAAGAGCTCAGCAGCAGTTTCATTTTCATGGCAAAAATCAGGAAGCCTGTTGTGTAGAAATGAACCGATCCAGTTTTTTCCGATCCAATCCATTACTGTTACCTCATCTGAGCATATCCGCCGATATCCGATACGATACCGATCCAATACTGCTGAATGAATGAACCGTATACCTTGCCATGTGAGTAGAGGTGCACGATATAATTGGCCCCCTATCGGTATCAGCCTATATCGGCCTTAAAACTGAGTATCGGACATTGCCCCACCCCACCGATATTTAACCGATATGTAACCAATCAGCACGCTGTTTCTAAAGTCTAAAAAGAAAAGAACTTCTTCAAAAAACTTCTTTTTTACAGACTTTAAAGCTTCTAAAAACTAGGGGTGGGAAAAAATATTGATACACTGAAATATTATGATATTTCATATGCTGATATCATATTGACATTTAAAAACGCTATATCGATCTATTTTACTAATGAAATCTCACGATATTTCATCGTTCTGTTACAAAATCTCACCAGAATTCAGGAAATGTCAAGAGATTTTGTAACAGAACAATGAACTCTCATGATATTGTCTAAGTAAAATAGATCGATACCTCGTTTTAAAATATCAATTTGATATGAACATATCATGATATTTCAGTCTATCAATATTTTTCCCACCCCTGTTTTTCAAAGCGTCGGAATCGGATAACAAAACTGCTATTTTTCAATGACTTCTTTATTTTCAGCTTTAATATCGGTATCGATATCGGTTATCAGCCGCATGCATTTTAAAATATCGCCATATCGGATATTGGCCAAAATTCCAATGTCGTGCGCCCCTTCATGTGAGTGCAGGCATGGGGCTTGACATAAAAATTTAGCCTTGTTAAATAAAAGGTAACATATTAATACAGATATAAATGTACTTAATTCTATTTAACTAACTTCTATACTAACTATGAAAAGGAGGATTAGGGCCACTAAAGAGAAATAAAATTATGAGGAAAAAAGTCAGAATTCTGACTTTTTTCCAGAAATTGAAAAATAGAAGGCTGTGAGTGGACTACCGCTCAACCTGGTGTGGTCTTTGGAAGGTGCTGGAAATGGAGGGCAATTAATGAAAAGAGAAACTAATAAATCAAGTTTACGGAAATTTCCTCTTAATTTTTTCAGAAATTGTAAAATAAAAATCTCCTGATTTTTGTCTTTTTGTTAATGTTCTAGGGGAAAAAAATGATGAATTTTGAGAATAAAGTCAGAATTCTGACTTCATTCTCAGAATTTTATTTTATTTTATTTAGTTGCCCTAATCCTCTTTCGTAATTAACTAATAAAGTGTACATTTATCATAATAATAATAATAATAAAAAAAAGACTGGAAATATCTGATCCAGCTAATTTGTCAGTATTTGAGCCGATATCCAATCAGTGCATCTCTACTATTGTGATCATTATTGGTATACCCTTGTATACCTTTTACTGTATTGTGATCAAATAAAAAAAAAAGAAAAAAGAGAGGGAATAATTTTTGCTTAATCGCCCATCCGCTACCTTATGGTGGCCGTGTTTCCTCTCCAGAGGGGTTAAACAATCAGGAGGTGGATTAAATATGAATTCCTCTAACATTTTTCTTACACTTTGCCATTCATGGGATCAATCACACTTCCTCCATTTAACTAATATTAGATTTCTTGGCCTTACTGTGTACTATGATGCAATTAAGTCACTGTCTCACTAAGCACAAGCCTTCAAGATGTCTCTGTATTAAACTTATGCTTATATTTGCTCTTGAAATGACTTGATTATCCTCTATTAATATTTTCATCATTGTTGTCGGAAGCCAAAGCTCACATTTCAGGCAACAGACCAGTAAGATATGAGGGGTTTATCCTGTAATGAAAAAGAAGCACTGGGTCTGTTCTGTCAATAACAGCTGGGGGTGCTCTTTCATGTTAACAATCGCATGTCTGTCTCAGCATCGGCTTAATATCTCAAATGCAAATTTTCTTGAATGTCACATGCAAGGAGCGTTGCTAAATTTGTGATATCTCTTGTGTAGACGTATCTGTTTGTGCATATTTCCAAGCCGGAGGATATTGTGTTGGTTCAGTGTTTTCCACTCACCTGCTACGCTTCACATAAACTCAGTTTGCCACCGCAAACAGGTTGCGGTCAATCGCTTTACATAAAAGGGAAATGCAACATGGCCACGAGTCATTTGTTGTTGACAGTTACACGCTGTCCAAGCCTCCGGCCCTGTTAGGGCTTTTTTTGTAAGCTAACAGTATTTGCATGCACAGTAGGTCACATTTCCACTGTCCCACCAACCCATTTATTTTTGCTGCTGGGACAACTTGAATTAAGTTTTGTTGAAATGAATGGACCAAATGTAAGATTTTGATTTAACATGCTTCACCAGTTTACATTGGCTTCCGCTCAGTCTCCTTAACTTGGGTTTTCGAAACCAGTTATGGATTACAAGCTATTTTTGTTTAATAACATGGAACTTAACAGTCAGATCATATAGGTTGATAGACAGATGTATAAAAGGTGTCCTTGAAATAGACTTGGAAGTATTTTGATAAAGAATTGACATGTTTGGTGTCTGTTCTGCCTTTGTGTGCTTCAACAAGGGAGAAACGACTTATTCCCAAAGCAATACACCTAAAAGACGCTTAACTCAAATACGAGGTGACTTTATTGTGCCTACAGTTGCTCCATTTAAAGCCAACTATGCACAAGGTTTATTTAATCCTTAAAGCTATTATTTAAAATGGCACTTTGCTGACAGTCTAGTTACAGAGTAAATTTAAAGGACTTTCAGTCTATTTGACTGCTCATATCTTTAAGCAAGTTTAAAAACTGCAGCAAATTTATGTCTGAGCGCTTCTTTGTTAGACACTCGGATTTAGATTAGACTTATTTTATTTAAACAACTTAACAGATTGTAAACAATGTAGTAAATATCTGTAATTTAAAATCTATAGGCATCAGCAGATAAGGACCGTCCTCATGTGTCATGCTGTCTGGTTTTTCTGCAACTGTATTCAGAAGATTATGTTTGTGCGTCTTTCTGCCGGAACTATTTTGAGATAAATGTTTGATTACAGTGGGATTAATGACTGATTACTGATTTTTTTTTTTTTTTTTTTTTAACTATCTATAAGGTCTGGAGTTGCATTCACTGTATGATTTTTATCTGTGAAATAATGTAAATCAAAGCAAGTTTGACTGCTTCCATCTCATCATCCATACACATTCTCAACCCAGAGCGCGCTCTTTCTCCCCGTCATGATGATTCACATTGATTGGTTGTTTCAAACCAAATTAAGCTGTTAAGATTATCATCAGGTTTAAACAGATTTGGAGCAAAATTCTTTACCAAATGAAGCAGTAATATATCATACACATCAGTTTAACTAAATTGGGTCAGTTAGAAAGTCAGAAAATGGGTGAATCAATTTGTTAATTAAGTTCCACGGCTGCTAAAGAGTTTTTGCAAAACGCAGTTATTGATTTGTATCTTGTTGAGGGGAGAGATTTAACCAAAACTAAACTCGGAGAGGAAAGTCATGAAGGAAAAAAACTGCGCACAGCTAAAATTGAAGAAATTGAAGATGCTGAAAACATCCACCGTTGTGCATAGAGCTCTGTTTGCAGCGAATTGTGTGGCACTTCTTTGCGAGCCAGGCTCGTAATTCGAAAGGAATGTTGTTTACTGATTAATATATATAATGCTGTCCTTTGTGTGATGGGGAGCCGTTGTTAAATGCTGGCTCAATAAATTGAATTTCCCCCTGGGACAATTCATGACATCCTCATTTAAACAGACATGTATCTTGAACAAGTTCACCCCAAATAAAAGCATTTTTTCTAACCTCTGATAGAAGCTTTTCTGTTCCACTGTAAGCTGTAGAAGGCCTTGGTCCAGAGGATTACATAACGCTATGCTTTCTCACAGTAGTTTCACAAACGGCTTACAGTCTCTGTTAAAGATGAGCCTTCTCTGGTGATTTCTGTTTAATTATTTATTGATCCTAGGAAAGCTGACAAAGCAACAAATCAGCTAAACATTCTCACAGTTGCTTGTGTGTATAGTAGGTGTCCAATCCAAACAGGTCCAGGATTCTTGGATTGGGTGTCGGCTCATAAATATGTCCAAAATGGTAACCAGTTTGCTACCAAAGCAAATATGTGGACTGAAGGCATCAAGCTTTATCAAATGATACAATCAGATTAGATCATTTGTGCCATTATATTTTAGTAATTTAAGCTTTTGCAGCTAAATGAACCAAATTTCACAACATTCCCAGCCATCATTCATTTAAAATTGTGCAATGAATAATTCTCATTTTATCTTTTTTTCTCAGTGGGTCAAGTCAGTCTCAGAGTTTCAAAGCAGCTTTCTATCAGAAGTGTGAAATTAATGGGATTAAAATGCATTTTAAAATTAGTTCAGATCAGCTAAGAGAAAGTAAATGATTAATAATCAGTAACACAAACTAACTGCTGATGTCATTTTCAAGGTTATTGTGCCAGTTTTTGGAGCAGAAATACTTTCATACGATGTAAACCACACTGTAGGTACATTTCTCTGTGATGCGAGTATTAGTTCAGTGTGACCTCTGTTTCTTATTGGAGTACATCCATTTCCCATCACCTTTAGACAGCTTGTCATTAACAAAGCCTGGAAAGGCTGGACGTGCTGCTACAGGATGAGCGTCAGAGCTTCAGGATTCTTGATTGTGGAGTTGAACAGTCATCATTACTTAATTTTCTGATTTCATAGGAAGCCCCTGAGTCTGTGCAAACAGTAACAAGATCATCAAGACTTCTAGTGAAGCGGACGCAGATGAGCCCTGACATTTACTTTATCACTGATCTAAATGTGTCAGGATGTCGTAGGCTCCAGCAGCAGATATGAGGCATAAAAGACACAATCAGACAGTTTAAGAACAAAATCTATTCCATAATGCCAGTTACAGTCAAATTTCAAAACATAAATCATAGAACTGTTGCACAGAAGAAAATCGTTGGGAGCAGTAAAGAGATCAATTCCTATTCATGTGCAAGTTTGAATAAAAGTTCACTTAGTTGTGACGATTAATAGGATTCAGTTGTCTGTTTCTAAATCTTCCTCATAGTGGTGCAAATACAAATTGTCACGTTATTTCTACTCATTCTAACGAAGACTTTGGCAGAAGAGACGTTTCTAGCTTAACCACAGACTGTACACAAATATTTATATTGCTTCAAAGAATCAGACGCTCCCTTTAAAACTGTAATGTCCAGATTTGTGTGGTTGTGAAAAGAAGTCACATTGTGTATTCATTTAAATCACATTCAAAGAAAAATGCACAACAAATCAAGGTATGCTTCAGGGCAATCTTGTGATTTATTTGTAAGTCACTACATTGAAGCTGAAAGAAGTCATTTACGCACTTCTCATTTGGATGATTCCGTTCATTTCTAACGCTGTTTTAAAAGAAAAAAAAGATAAAAATGTTTTGTTTTGTTTTTTCTTTTGCTGTCTCAGGGCACTTTTCAGGCCCAACAAAATTCAGTCTTGTTCATTACACTTCTGTCTACTTTAGCGACAGCAGAGAGCTGAGCAGAGCGACAGCAGAGAGCTGAGCAGAGCGGCAGCAGAGAGCTGAGCAGAGCGGCAGCAGAGAGCTGAATAGGCTCAGATATTTCAGATATCTCTGAGATATCTGGTATCAACCACTGGCCTTGGGATCCATCACCAACTGTCGGCCCAGAACCTCCAACCAACCATCGGGCCGAGGATCTTTCACTGGCCGCCAGGCCTGGAGCCTGCCACAAGCCCAGGATCCGGCCTCCAGGCCCCACTCTCGCAGTCGGGCCCTAAACCCGCTGTCACCCACAAGCGGGAACTACCACAACGGCAGCTAAACATGGACTCAAGATTGTCCCCCAGAGACTCCACAAAGTTAAGGAAAGCAAACAAAAGGATCAATAACCTCCTAGAAGACATCAAACGACTATCACTGGAAATAAAAAACAAAGACGCACTGCTCACTAAATACACGGACGTCGCCTTTGAACAGTCACAGCAAATCGCTTCACTTACCTCGGCTCTTCAGGACACTGCGCTTTGGGACCCCGCAATTCATACATCCTCTTCCACACCGAAACCTCAGCGATCCTGGACCGAAGTAGTGGTCCGTGGTGGGAAAAGGGCCTCATCTCAGGAGCTTCCACCACCACTGAGCCTCCAAAATCGTTTTGATGCGCTGTCACATTCCGCAGGGGACCTGGCGTTGGATCTACGGATGTCCACAGGAATGGCGGGAGACACCTCCTCGCTCCATCAGCTGGGATTACGGTCGGGGACCGGAGAGGATGGAGCTGCGGCACCCGCCTCTGGGGTAGCTGTCATGGAGACAGCGGCCAGCCACCTGGTTGGGTCCGCTACCGCTGCTAATCCGCCTCGCGCGCCAGCGAGGGGAGCTGACAGCCCAAGGCCCCGGTCTGTGTCCTCCTCCTCCGCGTCACGTCGGCGGCTCCTCGTGGATGCGGTTCGCAGACACTCTACCCCACCAGTCCGGTCCAGTTGGGCCTCGGCATCAGAGGCTTCCAGGCCCGATCCATCCGCTGCGGCCGCTGGTGGGATCAACAACCGACAGCCGCCTACCAGCGTCCAGGTCCCCTCAGCTCCAGCCAGCAGCGAGGCAGCAGCGCTCCCCGAGACTTCTCCTCCGAGCCAGCGAACCCGGCCTTCCCATCCACCTCCTCTCATCCCACCAACGACCCTCATCCTCGGTGACTCCGTGGTAAGAAATATACGTTTCTTCAACGCGATCACACACTGCTTTCCCGGAGCCACCGTGCCGGTTCTTCTGGATAAACTCCCAGAACTGCTGCGCACTCTCCCGGACACGGTAAACAGAGTTGTTGTGCATGTCGGGACCAACGACATCTCCCTTCATCAGTCCGAAGTGACAAAGATGGATTTTATGGATCTCTTTAGGGATTTAAAAAACAGCGGCAAATCCGTTTTTATTAGTGGTCCCATCCCCACTCTAAACCGTGGATCGGAGCGTTTTAGCAGGCTGCTCGGACTCAACACCTGGCTTCATCACACCTGTAAAACCTTTAACATTGGCTTTGTTGACAACTTCAATCTGTTCTGGAATCGCCCCTCGTTTTTCAAGTCCGACGGTTTACACCCAACTCAGTTAGGTTCATCTATACTGGCAAACAACTTAAAATATTCAATACAATTAGCTGCACATTCATGACTGTTTACATCACACACCTTAGCACCCCGTTCTACTTCTGCACCACCACAGACAGCACACAACAACCCCCCCATCACTCATTAGCTCCCCCATCTGGCCCCCCATGGTTAATGCACTGCCCGACCAGTCCACACCATCCTCATACCAGGACAGTATAGACAGACCTTTATCACTGATCCCCACCATAATTACACACAGAAAGAACCACAGACGGACCACCAGAACAAACCGGACTCTAAGATTAATGGACAGTCAGATTATCAAACCCCACAACAAAACTTCCCCCAAACCTCTGAGCATGGCTCTTTTAAATGTAAGATCTCTCTCAAATAAGTCTTTTATTGTGAATGATTTGATTTTAGACCATGAACTTGACTGTCTGTTTTTAACTGAGACCTGGCTGGGTGCAGATGCGACTACTGTCCTTGCTGAGGCCTCACCGCCCGATTTTAACTTTGCTTTTTCTACAAGAAGTAGCAAAAGGGGAGGTGGCACTGCTTCAATAATATCCACAACTCTTGCCACCAAACCTGTCTCATTTAATCATTATGACACCTTTGAACACCATGCAATTGTTCTTAGCAGTCCTCCAATTTTAATTGTCACCATTTACAGACCCCCCCCAAAAATGCACAGCTTTTATCAGTGAATTTTCTGAATTCCTGTCAATCATTCATAGCTCCTACAACATGGTACTTTTAACCGGTGATTTTAACCTACACATAGACAACCCCTCAGATCCTGTTGTAACCGAGTTTTTAAGTGTTCTTAACTACATGGATTTTATTCAACATGTAAGGCAGCCGAGTCACAACAGGGGACACACTCTGGATCTGGTCATCACGCATGGCTTGCCAGCTGCTGTGTCCTCTGTTGTTGACTTGGCTGTCTCTGATCACTATTGTGTGTTTTTTAACATCACCGGTTTTATCAAGCGGGAGACCTCGGCAAGGACGATGAGGAAACGTCATCTAACCCCTGAAGTGGCTGCAAATTTTCTTGGTGCTTTAGAGGAATGTCCTCCTGTTGTTTTAACTGCCTCCTGTGATTTTATTGTTGAGAATTTTAACAGTAGACTTCAGACAGCCCTCAATGCTCTTGCCCCGCTCAAAACAAAAACCATTCATACCAAATCTGTTGCCCCATGGAGAAACGAGGAGCTGAAAAAAAAAATCAAAAGGAAATGCAGGATGGCAGAAAGGAGATGGAGGAAAAACAAAATAACCATAAATTATGAAATTTTCAGAGACCAGCAAAAAATATACAATAATGCACTCAGAAATGCACGAAATAACTACTTTTCAAAAATAATTAATGACCACAAAAACAATCCAAAGGTTCTCTTTTCCACAATAGACAATATTTTAAACCCTGATTTTAACAAACCCACTTTTAAGCCAACAGTTGCTCTTTGTGAAGCATTTGCAGACCACTTCATGGGGAAGGTAGACACTATAAGAAGCAATATTTTATCCCTTCAAAGTAACATGATTTTTAACGTACCCGAGTGTCTGCCTTCATCGGAGGAAGCACTGGACAGTTTTGACCTGGTTAACGCTGGGACACTTGATAAAGTTTTCTCCTCTGTGAGGCCCACCACATGTCTTTTGGACCCGGTCCCAACCTCATTTTTTAAGCCATTTTATGAATTTTTTAGAGAAGAGCTTTTAAACATGATGAATCGCTCTCTTCAGACGGGGGTCTTCCCTGCTGCCTTCAAAGGGGCAGTGGTGGGGCCTCTGCTGAAGAAGAGCGATTTGGATTGTAATGATCTTAACAATTTTAGACCGGTATCTAACTTACCATTTTTAAGCAAAGTTTTAGAGAAGCTTGTTTTTATTCAGCTCACTGACTTTTTAAATGCACAAAATGTCCTTGAGAAATTTCAGTCTGGATTTAGGGTGAACCACAGCACAGAGACAGCCCTTTTAAAGATTTTAAATGATCTTAGATTAAATTATGACTCAAAGAAGATGACAGTGTTGGTTCTCCTGGATCTCAGTGCTGCGTTTGATACAGTTGACCACACTATTCTTTTATCCCGTTTAAAGCAGCTCGGCCTCTCTGGTGCTGTTCACAGATGGTTCACCTCCTACCTCACAGACAGGACATTTATGGTAAGTCTGGATACCTGCTCCTCCAGGGTTCACAAAGTCATATGTGGTGTGCCTCAGGGATCAATCTTGGGCCCTGTGCTTTTTAACCTATACATGCTCCCTCTTGGTGGGGTCATCAGGAGACATGGAGTCAACTTTCACAGTTACGCTGATGACACACAGTTGTACATCTCTGTGTCTCCTGGTGACTCAAGGCCAATGGATGCACTTTTTAACTGTATTTCAGACATCAGATCCTGGATGGCAGAAAACTTTCTCCAGCTTAACCAGGCCAAAACTGAGGTTTTAGTCATCGGTCCTGAAGCCCAGAGAGAGACACTTTTACCCAAACTACAATCTTTATCTTTTAATCCCTCATTACAAGTAAAAAATCTGGGCGTGATTTTTGACTCTGAGCTGACTTTTTATTCCACACATCAAAAATATCACAAAAATAGGGTTTTACCATCTAAAAAATATAGCCAGAGTCCGCCCCGTTCTCTCTCGGGCCAACACTGAGATGCTAATGCATGCTTTTATTACAAGTCGTATTGACTACTGTAACGGCCTGCTTTCTGGTCTTCCCAAAAAGAACATCTCAGGTATACAACTCTTGCAGAATTCAGCAGCACGTGTCCTGACGAAGACCAGGAGGCAGGCCCATATTACACCAGTTTTACGATCGCTGCATTGGCTCCCTGTGTGTTTTAGGATCGATTTTAAGGTTCTTTTAATGGTTTTTAAATGTCTTAATGGTCTTGGGCCTTCTTATCTCTCAGAACTGCTTTTACCCTATGAGCCCTCGCGGTCCCTGCGCTCCTCCGGCAGCAGGCTTTTAGTAATTCCCAAAGCCAGGACACACACACATGGCGAGGCGTCGTTCCAATGGTACGGCCCTCGCCTGTGGAACAGTCTGCCGGAGGATCTCAGGGGCGCAGAGAACGTCCACATTTTTAAGAGCAGGCTCAAGACCCACCTTTTTAGCTTGGCTTTTAGCTGATTTTTACTGTTTAAGTTTTAATTGGCTAATTTAATATTTTGTACTGGTTGTTTTTAAATTGCTTTTTATTGCTGTTTGGGCATTTTTAGATGTTGCTATTCAAGGTTTTAATGTATTTTATACGTTCTTATTACTTTCATTATTAGTACTTTTTATTGTTCCTGGGTCCTTAGGTCTCTCCGGTGCTTTCCTCGTGGGGGCCGTCTGTCCGGGGTGGCGTTGGCGGGCTCGGTGCGGTGCTACTGGTGCCTTGGTGGGGGTGATCTTCCATCATACCTCCCCATGGCACCTGGGCCGCTGCGGTTACCGTTGCTGCGCTGCCCCGGTGCAGACGGCTCCTCTGATGGGGTTCCCTCACTTTTTCCATCTGTACTCAGCCTCAGGTAGATCGACACACTTGAATTGTTTTTTTTTTTTTTTTTTTTTTTTTTTGGGGGGGGGGGGGGTGGGGGTGGGGGTGGGGGGCTGGGGATGGGAAAGGGCAACGGGCGGGAATGTTTTTAAACTGTAAAGCGCTTTGAGTCGCGCAACCTGCTGGAAAA
>JALJCO010012410.1:0-13795 GCA_023101725.1 Atherinomorus stipes
CTGGTCTCCCTGGTCTCTCTCTGTCTCCCTGGTCTCTCTCGGTCTCCCTGGTCTTTCCTGGTCTTTCCTGGTCTTTCCTGGTCTCCCTGGTCTTTCTCGGTCTCCCTGGTCTTTCCTGGTCTTCCTGGTCTCTCTCGGTCTCCCTGGTCTTTCCTGGTCTTTCCTGGTCTTTCCTGGTCTTTCCTGGTCTCTCTCGGTCTCCCTGGTCTCTCCTGGTCTCCCTGGTCCTTTCCGGTCTAACACCCCTTGTGTCCCTGCAGGTGCTCCCACGTCTCGGACCTGCCCCCCGGCTTCTCGGTTCACCCCCCCCTTCTGCTGCAGTCCAGCCTGGAGTTCCCGTTCAGCCAGACCCAGACCCAGATCCAGAACCAGTACCAGATCCAGACCCAGACCCAGAACCAGAACCAGAACCAGACCCAGATCCAGCACCAGGCAGGTCGGGGACGCATCTCTCCCTGTGGAGCAGGTGAGGATTTCTGTCCTGGGGGGTGCAGTGACGGTGTTATGTGACGGGGATTTCTGTCCTGGGGGGTGCAGTGACGGTGTTATGTGATGGGGATTTCTGTCCTGGGGGGTGCAGTGACGTCATGTGACGGGGATTTCTGTCCTGGGGGGTGCAGTGAAGTTATGTGATGGGGATTTCTGTCCTGGGGGTGCAGTAGCCGTGTTATGTGATGGGGATTTCTGTCCTGGGGGGTGCAGTGATGTTATGTGATGGGGATTTCTGTCCTGGGGGGTGCAGTGACCGTGTCTGTGTTGCAGCCATCAGCTGGTGTAATGTCCCGGACCGGCCACTAGATGTCACTGCCAACGGTTACCTGCACGGCGTCACCAAGAAGAATCTGGGCACGGCTGCAGCCAGGTGAAACCCGTTTTCCTCCTTCTCCAGCGTTTTCACCGCTGCCGAGTCCACCAGAGTCCACCAGAGTCCACATCTCAGTCCTGTCTCTGCATGTCTGTCCTCAGGTCTCGTCTCTGTAAGCTGGAGCTGTTCCACTCTTTCCTGTCTCTGGTGTCGGCCACCGAGGTCTCGGCCCTCCCCGACTCGCTCAGGTAACTGCCAGGAGACCCAGATTAACAGAACCAGACCCAGATCAACAGAACCAGATCCAGATTAACAGAACCTGATCCAGTTTAACCGATCCTGATTCAGATTCACATAACAAAACCAGATTTAGATTAACTGATCCAGATCCAGATTAACAGATCCAGATCCAGATTAACAAAAGCAGATCCAGATTAACAGATCCAGATCCAGATTAACAGTTCCAGATCCAGATTAACAGATCCAGATCCAGATTAACAGTTCCAGATCCAGATTAACAGATCCAGATCCAGTTTACCACTTATTATTTATTTGTTTGTTTGATTATTTGTTTATTTGTTTATTTAGTGCTGCTTCAGATGTTAGACCATGGTAGCCGTGTAGCGCCTCAGTGTGACGGCTGGGACTGAATCATAGACCTGGAGTCTGAGATGTACTAAGGTTTTAGTCAGGTACCAGGAATTGGTTCTACAGAGAGGGGTCCAGTACCTAATGGTTCTGGGAGCAGGACCTCCAGGACCACTGGTAGACCTGTGGTCTGAAACGGTACCAGGAATCAGTTCTACAGAGAGGGGTCCAGTACCTGAAGGTTCTGGGAGCAGGACCTCCAGGACCACTGGTAGACCTGCGGTCTGAGACGGTCTGAGGTGTCCCAGATCAGGCTGGCTATGAAACCGATGAGTCAGCAGATCTGCAGCTGATACTCAACACCAGCAGGAGTCCGTCTGACCTCCTCCTGCTTTTCTCTCCATCATAATTTACATCTGTACTCCCTGTACTTCTGCAAAAGTACGTAACGCCCCCGAGGGTAGAGGGTGTCGTAAGACCCAACCGAGGGTAGAGGTTGTCGTATGACCCAACCGAGGGTAGAGGGTGTCGTATGACCCAACCGAAGGTAGAGGGTGTCGTATGACCCAACCGAGGGTAGAGGTTGTCGTATGACCCAACCGAGAGTAGAGGGTGTCGTATGATCCAACCGAGGGTAGAGGGTTTTGTATGACCCAACCGAGAGTAGAGGGTGTCGTATGACCCAACCGAGGGTAGAGGTTGTCGTATGACCCAACCGAGAGTAGAGGGTGTCGTATGACCCAACCGAGAGTAGAGGGTGTCGTATGACCCAACCGAGGGTAGAGGTTGTCGTATGACCCAACCGAGAGTAGAGGGTGTCGTATGACCCAACCGAGAGTAGAGGGTGTCGTATGACCCAACCGAGGGTAGAGGGTTTCGTATGACCCAACCGAGAGTAGAGGGTGTCGTATTACCCAACCGAGGGTAGAGGGTGTCGTATGACCCAACCGAGGGTAGAGGGTGTCGTATGACCCAACCGAGAGTAGAGAGGGTGTCGTATGACCCGACCGAGGGTAGAGGGTGTGAGTGACCTAACCGGAGGTAGAGGGTGTCGTATGACCCAACCGAGGGGTAGAGGGTGTCCTTCTCACGAGGATTAACACATCCAGGCACTGATTCAGGGCCACCGCCATTCTATGGAGAGCTGCACAACCTGTTTTTGCCAACAGCAGAACCAACAGTGTACGTAACACGACCTATGAATGGATGGATGGATGGATGGATTGTTGGATGGATGGATGGATGGATGTATTGTTGAATGGATGGTTGCCTGGATGGCTGGATTTTGGATGGATGGATGGATGGTTGAATGGATGGTTGGATGGATTGTTGGATGGATGGATGGATTGTTGAATGGATGGATGGCTGGATTTTGGATGGATGGATGGTTGAATGAATGGATGGATGGATAGATGGGTGGTTGGATGAATGAATGGATGGTTGGATGGATGGATGAATGAATGGTTATATGGATGGATAGGTGGATAAATGAATGGATGGATGGATGGTTGGATGGATGGATGATTATATGGGTGGATTGATGAATGGATGGATGAATGAATAAATGAATGGTTATATGGATGATGGATGGATGAATGGTTATATATTTGGATGGATGAATGAATGAATGCTTATATGGATGGATGGTTGGATGGATTGAATGAAGAATGGATGGATTGTTGGTTGAATGGATGGATGGATAGATGGTTGAATGGATGGATGGATGGTTGGTTGGATGGATGGATGGTTGAATGAATGGATGGATGGATGGATGGCCTAATGGATGAATGAATTATAGATGGATGGATGGATGGATGGATGAACGAATGGTTATATGGATGGATGGATGAATGAATGAATGAGGAATGGTTATATGGATGGATGATTGGATGGATGGATGAATGAATGAATGAGGAATGGATGTTTGGATGGATGGATGGTTATATGGATGGATGAATGAATGAATGAGGAATGGTTATATGGATGGATGATTGGATGGATGGATGGATGAATGAATGAATGAGGAATGGATGTTTGGATGGATGGTTGGTTGAATGGATGGATGGTTGAATGAATGGATGGATGGATGGCTCAATGGATGAATGAATTATGGATGGATGGATGGATGGATGGATGATTATATGGATGGATGAATGGATTAACGAATGGTTATATGGATGGATGGATGGTTGGTTGAATGAATGGATGGATGGATGGCTCAATGGATGAATGAATTAAGGATGGATGGATGATTATATGGATGGATGAATGGATTAATGAATGGTTATATGGATGGATAATTGGATGGATGGATGGATGGATGAATGAGGAATGGATGGATGGATGGATGGTTGGTTGAATGGATGGATGGATGGATGGATGAATGAATGAATGAATGAATGAGGGATGGATGGATGGTTGGATGGTTGGATAGATGGATGATTATATGGATGGATGAATGGGTTAACGAATGGTTATATGGATGGATGGATAGATGGATGGAAGAATGAATGAATGAGGAATAGATGGATGGATGGATGGTTGGTTGAATGGATGGATGGATGGATGAATGGACCCGGGTCTCCCTGAGGTCCTCTGGTGGGAAAGACTAGGGACACGTGGCCGTTTGTTGTTTTGCATGAAAAGTTTTGTATAAATAAAGTTTGTTGGTTTGGTGCTGAGATCTGAGGATGACGTTTTAGATCTGAGGACGTGGTTTTAGATCTGAGGATGAGGTTTTAGATCTGAAGACGTGGTTTTAGATCTGAGGATGAGGTTTTAGATCTGAGGACGTGGTTTTAGATCTGAGGATGAGGTTTTAGATCTGAAGACGTGGTTTTAGATCTGAGGATGAGGTTTTAGATCTGAGGACGTGGTTTTAGATCTGAGGACGTGGTTTTAGATCTGAGGATGAGGTTTTAGATCTGAGGAAGAGGTTTTAGATCTGAGGATGAGGTTTTAGATCTGAGGATGTGGTTTTAGATCTGAGGATGAGGTTTTAGATCTGAGGACGTGGTTTTAGATCTGAGGACGTGGTTTTAGATCTGAGGATCAGAGGTTTTAGATCTGAGGATGAGGTTTCAGATCTAAGGACGTGGTTTTAGATCTGAGGATGAGGTTTTAGATCTGAGGATGAGGTTTTAGATCTGAGGACGTGGTTTTAGATCTGAGGACGTGGTTTTAGATCTGAGGATGAGGTTTTAGATCTGAGGATGAGATTTTAGATCTGAGGATGTGGTTTTAGATCTGAGGATGAGGTTTTAGATCTGAGGACGAGGTTTCAGATCTAAGGACGTGGTTTTAGATCTGAGGATGAGGTTTTAGATCTGAGGAAGAGGTTTTAGATCTGAGGACGTGGTTTTAGATCTGAGGACGAGGTTTTAGATCTGAGGACGAGGTTTTAGATCGGAGGATGAGGTTTTAGATCTGAGGAAGAGGTTTTAGATCTGAGGAAGAGGTTTTAGATCTGAGGACGAGGTTTTAGATCTGAGGAAGAGGTTTTAGATCTGAGGATGAGGTTTTAGATCTGAGGACGTGGTTTTAGATCTGAGGATGAGGTTTTAGATCGGAGGACGTGGTTTTAGATCTGAGGACGTGGTTTTAGATCTGAGGATGTGGTTTTAGATCTGAGGATGTGGTTTTAGATCGGAGGATGAGGTTTTAGATCGGAGGACGTGGTTTTAGATCTGAGGACGTGGTTTTAGATCTGAGGATGTGGTTTTAGATCTGAGGATGAGGTTTTAGATCTGAGGATGAGGTTTTAGATCGGAGGACGTGGTTTTAGATCTGAGGACGTGGTTTTAGATCTGAGGACGTGGTTTTAGATCTGAGGATGTGGTTTTAGATCTGAGGATGTGGTTTTAGATCGGAGGACGTGGTTTTAGATCGGAGGACGTGGTTTTAGATTTAAGGATGAGGTTTAAGTTCGGAGGACGTGGTTTTAGATCGGAGTACGTGGTTTTAGATCTGAGGACGTGGTTTTAGATCTGAGGACGTGGTTTTAGACCTGAGGACGTGGTTTTAGACCTGAGGACGTGGTTTTAGATCTAAGGATGAGGTTTTGGATCGGAGGACGTGGTTTTAGATCTGAGGATGTGGTTTTAGATCTGAGGATGTGGTTTTAGACCTGAGGACGTGGTTTTAGACCTGAGGACGTGGCTTTAGATCGGAGGACGTGGTTTTAGATCTGAGGACGTGGTTTTAGATCTGAGGACGTGGTTTTAGATCTGAGGACATGGTTTTAGATCTGAGGACGTGGTTTTAGATCGCAGGACGTGGTTTCAGATCTGAGGACGTGGTTTTAGATCTGAGGATGTGGTTTTAGTTTGGAGGACGTGGTTTTAGATCTGAGGAAGAGGTTTTAGATCTGAAGACGTGGGTTTAGATCTGAGGACGAGGGTTTAGATCTGAGGTGGAGGTTTTAGATCTGAGCAAGAGGTTTTAGATCTGAGGACGTGGTTTTAGATCTGAGGACGAGGTTTTAGATCTGAGGATGAGGTTTTAGATCTGAGGACGTGGTTTTACATCTAAGGATGAGGTTTTGAAGAGGATGAGGTTTTAGATCGGAGGACGTGGTTTTAGATCTTAGGATGAGGTTTTAGATCGGAGCACGTGGTTTTAGATCAGAGGACGTGGTTTTAGATCTGAGGATGAGGTTTTAGACCTGAGGACGTGGCTTTAGATCTGAGGACGTGGTTTTAGATCTGAGGACGTGGTTTCAGATCTGAGGTCGTGGTTTCAGATCTGAGGATGAGGTTTTAGATCTGAGGACGAGGTTTTAGATCGGAGGACGTGGTTTTAGATCTGAGGACTCGGTTTCAGATCTGAGGACTCGGTTTCAGATCTGAGGACGTGGTTTCAGATCTGAGGTCGTGGTTTCAGATCTGAGGATGAGGTTTTAGATCTGAGGACGAGGTTTTAGATCGGAGGACGTGGTTTTAGATCTGAGGACTCGGTTTCAGATCTGAGGACGTGGTTTCAGATCTGAGGACGTGGTTTTAGATCTGAGGATGAGGTTTTAGATCTGAGGACGAGGTTTCAGATCTGAGGACGAGGTTTCAGATCTGAGGAAGAGGTTTCAGATCTGAGGACGTGGTTTCAGATCTGAGGACGTGGTTTCAGATCTGAGGACGTGGTTTTAGATCTGAGGACGTGGTTTTAGATCTGAGGATGTGGTTTCAGATCTGAGGACGTGGTTTTAGATCTGAGGTCGTGGTTTCAGATCTGAGGTCGTGGTTTCAGATCTGAGGATGAGGGTTTAGATCTGAGGTGGAAGTTTTAGATCTGAGGAAGAGGTTTTAGATCTGAGGACGTGGTTTTAGATCTGAGGACGAGGTTTTAGATCTGAGGATGAGGTTTTAGATCTGAGGACGTGGTTTTAGATCTAAGGATGAGGTTTTGAAGAGGATGAGGTTTTAGATCGGATGACGTGGTTTTAGATCTTAGGATGAGGTTTTAGATCGGAGCATGTGGTTTTAGATCAGAGGACGTGGTTTTAGATCAGAGGACGTGGTTTTAGATTTGAGGATGAGGTTTTAGACCTGAGGACGTGGCTTTAGATCTGAGGACGTGGTTTTAGATCTGAGGACGTGGTTTCAGATCTGAGGACGTGGTTTCAGATCTGAGGATGAGGTTTTAGATCTGAGGACGAGGTTTTAGATCGGAGGACGTGGTTTTAGATCTGAGGACTCGGTTTCAGATCTGAGGTCGTGGTTTCAGATCTGAGGTCGTGGTTTCAGATCTGAGGATGAGGTTTTAGATGTGAGGACGAGGTTTTAGATCGGAGGACGTGGTTTTAGATCTGAGGACTCGGTTTCAGATCTGAGGACGTGGTTTCAGATCTGAGGACGTGGTTTTAGATCTGAGGATGAGGTTTTAGATCTGAGGACGAGGTTTCAGATCTGAGGACGTGGTTTCAGATCTGAGGACGTGGTTTCAGATCTGAGGACGTGGTTTCAGATCTGAGGACGTGGTTTTAGATCTGAGGACGTGGTTTTAGATCTGAGGACGTGGTTTCAGATCTGAGGACGTGGTTTTAGATCTGAGGTCGTGGTTTCAGATCTGAGGTCGTGGTTTCAGATCTGAGGATGAGGTTTTAGATCTGAGGACGAGGTTTTAGATCGGAGGACGTGGTTTTAGATCTGAGGACTCGGTTTCAGATCTGAGGTCGTGGTTTCAGATCTGAGGTCGTGGTTTCAGATCTGAGGATGAGGTTTTAGATCTGAGGACGAGGTTTTAGATCGGAGGACGTGGTTTTAGATCTGAGGACTCGGTTTCAGATCTGAGGACGTGGTTTCAGATCTGAGGACGTGGTTTCAGATCTGAGGTTGGGTTTTAGATCTGAGGATGAGGTTTCAGATCTGAGGACGTGGTTTCAGATCTGAGGACGTGGTTTTAGATCTGAGGACGTGGTTTTAGATCTGAGGACGTGGTTTTAGATCTGAGGACGTGGTTTTAGATCTGAGGACGTGGTTTCAGATCTGAGGACGTGGTTTTAGATCTGAGGACGTGGTTTTAGATCTGAGGACGTGGTTTCAGATCTGAGGACGTGGTTTTAGATCTGAGGACGTGGTTTCAGATCTGAGGACGTGGTTTCAGATCTGAGGACGTGGTTTTGGATCTGAGGACGTGGTTTTGGATCCGAGGACGTGGTTTCGGATCTGAGGACGTGGTTTTAGATCTGAGGACGAGGTTTTAGATCGGAGGACGTGGTTTTAGATCTGAGGACTCGGTTTCAGATCTGAGGACGTGGTTTCAGATCTGAGGACGTGGTTTTAGATCTGAGGATGAGGTTTTAGATCTGAGGACGAGGTTTCAGATCTGAGGACGAGGTTTCAGATCTGAGGACGAGGTTTCAGATCTGAGGACGTGGTTTCAGATCTGAGGACGTGGTTTCAGATCTGAGGACGTGGTTTCAGATCTGAGGACGTGGTTTTAGATCTGAGGACGTGGTTTTAGATCTAAGGACGTGGTTTCAGATCTGAGGACGTGGTTTTAGATCTGAGGTCGTGGTTTCAGATCTGAGGACGTGGTTTTAGATCTGAGGTCGTGGTTTCAGATCTGAGGATGAGGTTTTAGATCTGAGGACGAGGTTTTAGATCGGAGGACGTGGTTTTAGATCTGAGGACTCGGTTTCAGATCTGAGGTCGTGGTTTCAGATCTGAGGTCGTGGTTTCAGATCTGAGGATGAGGTTTTAGATCTGAGGACGAGGTTTTAGATCTGAGGACTTGGTTTTAGATCTGAGGACGTGGTTTTAGATCTGAGGACGTGGTTTCAGATCTGAGGACGTGGTTTTAGATCTGAGGACGTGGTTTCAGATCTGAGGACGAGGTTTTAGATCTGAGGACGAGGTTTCGGATCTGAGGATGTGGTTTCAGATCTGAGGACGTGGTTTCAGATCTGAGGACGTGGTTTTAGATCTGAGGACGAGGTTTTAGATCTGAGGACGTGGTTTCAGATCTGAGGACGTGGTTTCAGATCTGAGGACTTGGTTTTAGATCTGAGGACGTGGTTTTAGATCTGAGGACGTGGTTTTAGATCTGAGGACGAGGTTTTAGATCTGAGGACGTGGTTTCAGATCTGAGGACGTGGTTTCAGATCTGAGGACTTGGTTTTAGATCTGAGGACGTGGTTTTAGATCTGAGGACGTGGTTTCAGATCTGAGGACGTGGTTTCAGATCTGAGGACGAGGTTTCAGATCTGAGGACGAGGTTTTAGATCTGAGGACTTGTTTTTAGATCTGAGGACGAGGTTTTAGACCTGAGGACGTGGTTTTAGATCTGAGGACGAGGTTTTAGATCTGAGGACGTGGTTTTAGATCTGAGGACGTGGTTTCAGACCTGAGGACGTGGTTTTAGATCTGAGGACGAGGTTTTAGATCTGAGGACGTGGTTTTAGATCTGAGGACGTGGTTTTTAGATCTGAGGACGTGGTTTCAGATCTGAGGACGTGGTTTCAGATCTGAGGACGAGGTTTCAGATCTGAGGACGAGGTTTTAGATCTGAGGACTTGTTTTCAGATCTGAGGACGTGGTTTTAGACCTGAGGACGTGGTTTTAGATCTGAGGCCGAGGTTTTAGATCTGAGCACGTGGTTTTAGATCTGAGGACGTGGTTTTAGATCTGAGGACGTGGTTTCAGCGTGCTGGTGGAGACCCTCAGTGTGTTCGTAGATCAGGTCTCTGAGGACAAACTGGAAGCCAAGAGGAACGGTTATTTTGCAGGGTCAGTGAAGGCATCAGTGGGACCTTAAACGCATCAGGACGATAATGACGTGTTGATCTGTGTCCAGGGGGGCGGAGCTTAATGACGTGTTGATCTGTGTCCAGGGGGGCGGAGATTAATGACGTGTTGATCTGTGTCCAGGGGGGGCGGAGCTAAATGACTTGTTGATCTGTGTCCAGGGGGGCGGAGCTTAATGACGTGTTGATCCGTGTCCAGGGGGGCGGAGCTTAATGACTTGTTGATCTGTGTCCAGGGGGGCGGAGCTTAATGACGTGTTGATCCGTGTCCAGGGGGGCGGAGCTTAATGACTTGTTGATCTGTGTCCAGGGGGGCGGAGCTTCACACCTACTGGGACTACAAGCAGGCGTCCCGATCCTACCAGCAGGCCTGGCAGCAGCTGCAGCGGCAGGCCTTCCCTCTGTGGCCCCCCAGCGACCGCACCCTGCTCCTCTTCCTCTGAGACCGCAGTCTTCATCAGGACCCTGCTCCTCTTCCTCTGAGACCGCAGTCTTCATCAGGACCCTGCTCCTCTTCCTCTGAGACCAGAGTCTTCATCAGGACCCTGCTCCTCTTCCTCTGAGACCGCAGTCTTCATCATCAGGACCCTGCTCCTCTTCCTCTGAGACCGCAGTCTTCATCAGGACCCTGCTCCTCTTCCTCTGAGACCGGACTGACTAAGATCAAATGGATGTAACAGCCAATCAGGTTGTGCAGAGACTCATTTATGTGAATCAGGACGGGGGGACCCGGTAGACCTGCAGGATCAGGACCGGGGAGACCCGGTAGACCTGCAGGATCAGGACCGAGGTCCCACCCTGATGTCATCTGATCAGACTTTCACTCCGAGCTTTCATGTCTGCATGTCGGACGTTTCCGTCTCCAACTGTGAGTTTTCTGTCAGAAGTAAAAAGATGATCTCGTCGTCTTTCTTTTCTCCTTGGGGGGGGGTTGGATCTCCTTGATATCTACTTGCTGGGGGGTGCACATATGGAGGCTGCCATATTTGCTGCACCGTTTTTACTACGGTGTCCCTGCATAGACAAATGTGAGTGAAGTGAGAACTCTGAACTTTCAAACTGCTGCAGCAGCTGGTTTAACGGCAGTTCGACTGTTTGGGATCAGCGATGACTTCAAAGACATTAAAGTGGCTCCTCATTGGCCGGTCACAGCCTGAGACCACGGATCCACTCACAGATCCACAAAACATCTTCATGTCTGGGAGAAGTTTGGCCACTAACAGCCACCGTACATTCACTACAGTGCTGGAAAATGAAGTCATTTGAAAGAAAATATCTTTTCTTGCAATACCCATGTTTACCACTAGATGTCAGTAATTCCTACATACTGTACCTTTAAGTTTACTTTTACAAAGTACACTTTAAAGTATACTAAAGTATTTTTCTATGTATACTGTTAGTTTTTTAGCAGTTTTTAACAGTAGTCCACTGTACCCCCCCCGAGAGAGAAGTTACTATTAGGTGACCCAATAGTCATCAGAAGTCACTAAGTACCATCACCGAACCAAACAGTCTGTTTCACGCATGCGCAGTATTATTTGGTGGTAACATATACTTATTATTAACATGCTACATTGTTCATTAACACGAGTACTGACGTGGTGACTTACACATTTGAGTCAGTGCAAAGACTCAGTTGTGCCACAAGGCATCATGGGAAATAATGTGGATGAGGAGGCGTGGTCAGAAGGGAGTAGCACCTAGCTGCTGCCGGAGCCGCTACAAACCACGCCCCTACAAACCACGCCCACTGCCAGAGTGAGTGGAACCTAACCCTAACAACCACCCCCCACATCAGTACAAACCATGCCCAGTTTCTTTGTTTTTTCTTTTCTTGTCCTGTCCAGCATCATAGCAGCAGAATGATGATCTGGCTGCTTTATTTTGTTGAACAGTTTTGCTTTGCCAAGCGGAGCTTTATGAACATAAGGCTCCACTTGATATCCTGTTGATTCATTTATTTCTTTAATTAAACATTTGTCCATAACAGCATTCCATATCATACTGCTGGGCCTGACAAGGGAGAAATGAAAGTTAACAGAGGTAATGATAGAAAGTGAAACAGAGAGAAAGGAGTAAGGAAGAGGAAGGGAGAGAGAGAGAAAAAACATGAATCCACTTCCACAGTTCACTGGTGCATCTGTACAGCGATCCCTAAACAACATTCCAAGGCCTCTGTCGGAAAACAAAACAAGCAATCCCCTACAGGAGGACCTGCAGGTTGCTTAAATATCCTCAGATCATACAAACACACGCAGAACTACGCAGAGAAGAGGTAAAACCTAGTCAGCGCAATGGGAAGCAGTGTCACAGCATCATCATGCATAATAAAGGGTTTCCATGGTGATACAGTCATGCAGATGCAGCCTCGTCTCTGCAAGGAGGAGGAAGCCCGCAAGGCTCACGACCCAGACCCCAGCAGCCACCCAGAGGCCCAGATCCCAGCCGCCCCCCCCAAAGAACGGACACGCATCCCCCAGAGAGCGGCAAAAGGCGGCCCCAGCCGGAGCCCCCCCGCGGTCTGGGGGCCCAGTGGACCAAGACCAGCAGCTGCCGACCCCACGGGTGTACCGACTCTCCACACATACCTCCACATGATACCCTCTAACACCTACATGCACTCCGCCCACACACCTGCACCGACCCCTCCCTCCACCCAACACAAACGCCCCCACCTCCCTATACCCCCAATACCCCCCTACACCCCCCCCCTTACATGTCCGGCCCCACCCTTCCCTCTGACCTGTCACACTCCCTTCCTTCTGTCTTCAGCCCCTCACGGCCATCCCTACCAGACACTCACAAGCATAAGCCACCCCCACCACCCCCTCCTCCGACCACTTACCCACATCTCCTCCCTCTTCCAGCCCAAATTCCCCCCTCCCACATTTCCTCTCTTTCACGCTCTCATTCATTATTCTCACACACCAACCTCGCTCTTACCTTTGCCTCTGTGCCTCCTGAGTGGTAGCTCGGGCCGGGGAAGGAGCCGCGAGGTCCAAGCCCCCGGAACATCCCCCACCCTCACCCCCACCCCCGGACGCAGCAGGCCAAGCATCCCCCAAGCCAGCAGATCCCCCGCAATGCAGCCGGCCATAACCACTAGCACGTGAAGCTGCCACTACCCCCCCCCCCCACCCCCCTCCAGTAGCACCCGTGAGACTGGGGTAGAAAGGGACCCCCCCCCCCTGACTGTGTGTAAGATGTGTGTTGTTTGCAGCTAAAACTGAGGGCAGTACCAAGTCATGTCGGGAGTGAGGTTGTGTAGGCAGTATGACCACCCAACCGGCCCCCCTCCTTCCACACACTATATGGCCCGCCCCTCAGAAGTGGTTGTGAGCTGTTGTTATTTTATGTGTTTAGGTGTCTAAGTGTGGTTAAAACTGGGGAGCAGGCTGTCTCTAGATGCGGCAAACAAAGGCACTTTGGTGCCCCCCCACACCACGCCCGCTTGACCTCCCCCAAGACCTACATGTGTGTGTGTGTGAGGTAGAGCAGGGGGAGAGAGAGGTCTTGTGAAGCGAGGCCAGGGGGGTGTGAATTCCCCTCTGGAAGATGAGCCGTTACCGGCATTAGGTACCCCTGCCTCCCGGGACCCCCCCAGGGCAGAAGGGGGAAGGCATGGCCGCCCCCACGGCCAGACCACGTCCAGTTTCATGACACGCCTCTGGGTCTGTGGCTGCAGTTGGGTATACTTGTGCAAAGGGTCAGCGGGAGCAGTGGGTGATGCTGGGAAACAGGGAGGGAGGGGCTGATGGCAGGCAGCTCCTTATGAACGGGTGGGGCCATATAAACTTTCTCTGTCTCCATGATCACCAGGAAAAGTCGCTAGATTTGTCGCTAGGTGCTTTTTTGAAAATAAGTCGCTTGCGGGGTCTGAAAAGTCGCTAAATATAGCGACACAGTCGCTAAGTTGGCAACAATGAAGTCAAATTTAAAGGAGTAATCACCTGGAAATTGCATTTTGTTGGTGTGTGTGTGTGTGTGGGGGGGTAAACTTGCCTGAAACCCCCCCATTTTTTACACGGTCCAGTTTTCTCATTCGGGCTCTTTCCTCACACCAGAACAGCCCACAAGAGCTAAATCCTGAAATTGTGAGATTCTGATTGGCTCCTTCAGTTTGGTAACTAGCAGAGGCTGTTAGCATCGGCCAGCCTCTCTCT
>JALJCO010012412.1:0-10555 GCA_023101725.1 Atherinomorus stipes
TGGGGGGTTTCCGCTCCTACTTTTGTCCAATCAACCAGCGCCCCTTTCAACCACGTAATGCTGCTCAGAAAGTTCGGAGCGCATCATAGATCGCAGTATGAAAGCCGAACCGAAGCGAATGATTAATGCAGCAATGCTGCAACCTTCAGCTCCCCAATCGGCCGAGTCCGCTCGGTCAGGTGTGACAGCGACCTGAAACAGCTGTTTGATATGAAATGAAACTTTCAGACAAATGAGGGTAAAAACACCGTATATGTCGTATATCGTCATCTAAAATAAATATATGGTGATATATTTGCTCCATATCACCCGGCCCTACTTCAGAAGTGTTTTATGTCTAAGATTTTAAACTACAACCTTTCAAAAACCTGATTGCTTGAAGAGTCTGTGGGTCTGCTTTGAATCACACAGGTGTTGCTCTGTCATGTGTCAAATTAAGAGAGGAAATGTTCATTTTGATAGACAGCAGGCGCACTCCTCCATCCAGCCCCTGTGAAAGCAACACATTATGCAGTTTTTTAAAATGAGCAACTGTGAGGCGTTTAAAAGAAGCAGAGGGCCTCTTTGACAGACGTACGAGTCCCAGGCAGGTTCTCGGAGGTCACTGGGAATGGCAGTGTAAAGGGACGGAGGTCAGCGGGGACCGGGTACCTTTGCCTCTTTCATTTCCTCCAGGATGAAGCCATCGTGCCCTCCTGCCTCCTCGTCTCAAGCTAAGAGACCCCTGATGAGACGCAGAGCGAAGTGAAACCTCCGCACATATACAGCTGTGTGAAAAAGTGATCTTCCCCTAAACCTAATAACTGGTTGTTCCACCTTAGCAGCAACAACTGCATCAAGCGTTTGTGATAACTGGCAGTGAGTCTTCTACAGCGCTGTGGAGGAATTTTGTTCCACTCATCTTTGCAGAATTGTTGTAATTCAGCCACATTGGAGGCTTTTCCAGCATGAACCGCCTTTTTAAGCTCATGCCACAGCATCTCAATGGGATTCAGGTGGGGGCTTTGACTAGGCCACTCCAAAGTCTTCATGTTGTTGTTCTTAAGCCATTCAGAGGTGGACTTGCTGGTGTGTTCTGGATCATTGTTCTGCTGCAGAACCCAAGTGCGCTTCAGCTTGGAGGTCACCAACAGATGGCCGGACGTTCTCCTTCAGGATTTTTTGGTAGAAGCAGAATTCATGGTTCCATTTACCACAGCAAGTCTTCCAGGTCCTGAAGCAGCAAAACAGCCCCAGACCATCACACTACCACCACCATGTTTTACTGTTGCTATGATGTTCCTTTTCTGAAATGCCGTGTTACTTTTACGCCAGATGTAATGGGACCTCCACCTTCCAGAAAGTTCCACTTTTGTCTCGTCAGTCCACAGAGTATTTTTCCCAAAAGTCTTGGGGATCATCAAGATGCTTTCTGGCTAAACTGAGACGAGCCTTTATGTTCTTTTTGCTCAGCAGTGGTTTTGGTCTTGGAACTCTGCCATGCAGCCATTTTGCCCCCCAGTCTCTTTCTGATGGGGGAGTCATGAACACTGACCTTCATTGAGGCAAGTGAGGCCTGCAGTTCTTGGATGTTGTTCTGGGGTCTTTGTGACCTCTTGGATGAGTCGTCGCTGTGCTCTTGGGGTCATTTTGGTCGGCCGGCCCCTCCTGGGAAGGTTCACCACTGTTCCATGTTTTCACCATTTGTGGATAATGGTTCTCACTGTGGTTCTCTGGAGTCCCAAAGCTTTAGAAATGGCTTTGGAACCTTTTCCAGACTGATAGATCTCAATGACTTTGTTTCTCATTTGTTCCTGAATTTCTTTGGATGGCAGCATGATGTCTAGCTTTGGAGGATCTTTTGGTCTACTTCACTTTGTCAGGCAGGTCCTATTTAAGGGATTTCTGATGGAGAACAGGTGTGGCAGTAATCAGGCCTGGATGTGGATAGAGAAGCTGAACTCAGCTTTCCAAAGATGATAAACCACAGTTACTTTATGTTTTAAGGGGGGACAATCACTTTTTCCACACAGGACCATGGAGGTTTGGATTTTTCCCCCTTAAAAATAAAAATCTTCATTCAAAAACTGCATTTTGTGTTTACTTGTGTTATCTTTCTCTAATATTTAAATTTGTTTGATGATCTGAAACATTTAAGTGACAAACATGCAGAAAAATAAGAAATCTGGAATGAGGAAGCACTTTTTCACACAGCTGTATTTACTGTGTCCTGCTGCTGTTCTGCATCACGCAGCCCTGAAGATGCAACACAGGTGACCTCACCACTAGCAACGATGAGCAGTCAGCTGCTGTTATTTTTCTCAGGCTTAACCAGCAGACAAAGTGCGTGCCAGACCATGAAGATCATGGCAGGAAGTATTCTAAAGCAGGAACACTGGAGGATTTTCTTTTATGTTGTCCAATGTCAGCTCTGGGTCAGGCAGCCGGGACGTTCTGCCCGCCAGAGCCGAGCTAGCGGACTGGACTGGTGCCTCCTGTAATGAGAGATTTAGCTGTGATTTCCATCATTGTCAGCAAAGGCTCATTTAATCCCCCCGCTGAAAATGACCTTCTTTTGGTGGCGGTCTCCTGTGAAGCGAGTGAAATAGCACAAGGAGGACAAATATGTGGAGAGGAATATAAGCTGGGTGTCTGGTGAATGCCGGGCCGTACAGTGCATGCCTTTGTTTCCAACCAGCGGGGAGGTCAGAGCGCTGACAGACGTGCAGGTGTGGCTGCTGCTCTGAAAAGACAGAAAATGAAGCAGGTCTGTGCAGAATTCATCTCAGGTGACCGTGCAAAGGGCAAGCGTCGGGTTTGTCCAAGCTGCTGTGAGGTCACGCAAACGCAGCGACCTGACAGGATGAAGGCGCAACAGCTGATTTCAGACTTCACAACCTCAGAGAATCCGATTCAGCCACTGGTCTCTACTCGTGTTTATTCATCAGAGACGCTAAATGCAGCTAACTTTCACACCGTAGCCTCCCCATCACAGATTCATGAACACTGTGTGGCAAATACGCAACGAGGGCCCCAGGATTCGATCCCCAGACTCCCATGTGAGGGTCATGCAGAAAATAAACGTTTACAGCAGAAATAAACATGTTTACAGCAGAAATAAACATGTTTACAACAGAAATGAACGTTAATGGCAGAAATAAACATGTTTACAACAGAAATAAACACATTTACAACAGAAATGAACGTTAATGGCAGAAATAAACATGTTTACAACAGAAATAAACATGTTTACAACAGAAATGAACATTTATGGCAGAAATAAACATGTTTACCGTAGAAATAAACATGTTTACAACAGAAATAAACACATTTACAACAGAAATGAACGTTAATAGCAGAAATAAACATGTTTACTGCAGAAATAAACATGTTTACAACAGAAATGAATGTTAATGAAAGAAAATATACATGTTTACCGCAGAAATAAACATGTTTACAACAGAAATGAACGTTAATGAAAGAAAATATACATGTTTACCGCAGAAATAAACATGTTTACCGCAGAAATAAACATGTTTACAACAGAAATGAACGTTAATGGCAGAAAATAAACATGTTTACCGCAGAAATAAACATGTTTACAACAGAAATGAACGTTAATGGCAGAAATAAACATGTTTACCGCAGAAATAAACATGTTTACAACAGAAATGAACGTTAATGGCAGAAAATAAACATGTTTACTGCAGAAATAAACATGTTTACAACAGAAATGAACGTTAATGGCAGAAAATAAACAAGTTTACTCGCAGAAATAAACATGTTTACAATAGAAATGAACGTTAATAGCAGAAAATAAACAGGCTTACAGCTGAAATAAACATTTTGTTGAAAACATCATTTTAGGTGTAATAGGTCAAGTTTACTTTTAATCAACTGTGTGTGCGTGTGTGTGTGTGTGTGTGTGTGGGGGGGGGGTTAATTTAAAGGTGATTACTTTTATTATTGACATCAAATAAACATCACTGATCATTTACAGACGTGTTCTTCAAGGTAAAATACCGAAAACGTGCAAAAGATGCTGAAACACAGCTGCAGTGCAGGAATGTCACATTAAAAGAAACTCTTTGTATTTTTGGGGGGGTGACGGCAGACGCAACGCGGCGAAGATGGAGATGGTGGGAACGCCCGACTGGCTTCATTTTCAGCTCTTCAGAAACCAACGGGTGACGTAGCGAAAGTTCGTCCGTCTTTATTAACGGTCTGTGGGCCAGTAATTGATGGTTATTTTGTGATGTCACGGTCTGCAGGGAACGCCCCCCCCCCCTGGCGGGCAAAAACCACTCTAGCTCGCCCCCTGCAGGCTGAGAACGAGCCAGAGAAACACACAGTTACGCTGCAGGAAAATACCAGATGGTTGTTAATAACTAAAATGGCTGTGATCGGGTGCACGAACCGCCCGGGGGGGGGTCTTATAAAGATGCCCTGAGAGGAGAACTGGATCAGCGGATCAGTTCTACCAAACGCACCTCGGTCCCGGGGGGGTACAGTAAACATGCATCTCCAATTAAAGAATAAAAAATCTGTTTGCGAAAAAACGCAGGGCAATAAACAACCTGCTTGGAGGGGAAAGCGTACGGCAACACGAAGAAAAAAATCCCCCCCAGGATTGAACCAGAACTTTCTGCGTGACAGACGTCATCCTTGCTCATTTACCCAGAGATGGAGATGGAGATGGAGATGGAAACAGCTTCATGGTGAAATAATCAGGGCAAACCAGCTCTCAGAGACAGACAGGACCTCCAACTGTCACATACGGTCAGAGACATTATAAACGTACGGAGGATCCGCTTGTATGTAGATGATTGACTGCGATGTGAAACTGTAACGTCAGAAATAACAACTGTCGGGAGATAAAGGAACTTCTACCGGTGGTCTGATAACGATCTCTGAATGTTTAACTCTCCATAGAAATGCTGCATCTTCATCCATTAAAATCGTTATCGAAAGAACTCGTCTGTGACCTACAGACTGATTTATTTTTAACATGTTTTATTTGAGACGGCAGCAGATAAAACTCACGGCTGACTGAACGCATGAACGAGGAAATGAAAAGTATCAACAGTAGCCGGGGCGCATGATCAGTCAGGCGTAGTGACATCACCCCAAATTCTTTAACATGACGTCACTTATGATGCTCTGAATGTCTGATTATGTCACGTATCACCTATGACAGCCACCGTTTGGGATTTAGCTGTTTAACGAACTACATAGTTGTTATTCTGATCTGTTCAGTTTTCTTTTCACATGAAACTGATTTACTGGTAAACTCTTGTAAAATGAAGGCTTAAGAAGCCAGGATCCCCTGCACAGTCATGTAACAGGCCGCCCTGTCATAACTTAACGACTGCTGCATGCATGCAAAGCGATGTATAGGTCTGATAGCTTTCTATTAAATTAGCATCAGGATATGAGCATTTTTGTGAGTTCCTTTGCAGACGGAGCTGCAGGAAGCTGCACGACCGGACTGCAGGTATTTGTGTCTGCCTCCTGCTGTCTCTGCTTCCCAGCGAAGGAGAACTTCATCCTGAACAAGCCTCATATACGACCTCTGAGACGTTGTAGGCAGAGGAAGGAAAGTAACTTTTAGAAAATAAAAAAAATAGTGAAAACCTTGAAATAGCAGGTTATTCCATGTTAAAGATCCAGCGTGTGACATGTGCTGATGCAAATGATGGCAATCATGAAAATTATGCTAATGTAGCTATAAAAACGACTGCATGTCTGCTTCTAGATTCTCCACCGCCGGCTCGCTGCGAGTATCGAGACCGGATCCCGGTGCGTAACCAGACCGGATCCCGGTACGTAATGAGACCGGATCCCTGCACGTAACCAGACCGGCTCCCGGTACGTAACCAGACCGGCTCCCGGCACGTAACGAGACCGGCTCCCTGCACGTAATCAGACCGGCTCCCTGCACGTAACCAGACCGGCTCCCTGCACGAAACAAGACCGGCTCCCTGCACGAAACAAGACCGGCTCCCTGCACGTAACCAGACCGGCTCCCTGCACGTAACCAGACCGGCTCCCGGTACGTAACCAGACCGGCTCCCGGTACGTAACCAGACCGGCTCCCGGCACGTAATGAGACCGGATCCCTGCACGTAACCAGACCGGCTCCCGGTACGTAACCAGACCGGCTCCCGGCACGTAACGAGACCGGCTCCCTGCACGTAATCAGACCGGCTCCCTGCACGTAACCAGACCGGCTCCCTGCACGTAACCAGACCGGCTCCCGGTACGTAACCAGACCGGCTCCCGGTACGTAACCAGACCGGCTCCCGGTACGTAACCAGACCGGCTCCCGGTACGTAACCAGACCGGCTCCCGGCACGTAATGAGACCGGCTCCCTGCACGTAACCAGACCGGATCCCTGCACGTAACCAGACCGGCTCCCGGTACGTAACCAGACCGGCTCCCGGCACGTAACGAGACCGGCTCCCTGCACGTAACGAGACCGGCTCCCTGCACGTAACCAGACCGGCTCCCGGTACGTAACCAGACCGGATCCAGGTACGTAACCAGACCGGATCCCGGTACGTAACCAGACCGGCTCCCGGTACGTAACCAGACCGGCTCCCGGTACGTAACCAGACCGGCTCCCTGCACGTAATCAGACCGGCTCCCTGCATGTAACCAGACCGGCTCCCGGTGCATAACCAGACCGGCTCCCTGCACGTAACCAGACCGGCTCCTGGTACGTAACAAGACCGGATCCCGGTACGTAACCAGACCGGATCCTGGTACGTAACCAGACCGGCTCCAGGTACGTAACCAGACCGGCTCCCGGTACGTAACCAGACCGGATCCTGGTACGTAACCAGACCGGATCCCTGCACGTAACCAGACCGGCTCCCTGCACGTAACCAGACCGGCTCCCGGTACGTAACCAGACCGGCTCCCGGTACGTAACCAGACCGGCTCCCGGTACGTAACCAGACCGGCTCCCGGTACGTAACCAGACCGGCTCCCGGCACGTAATGAGACCGGCTCCCTGCACGTAACCAGACCGGATCCCTGCACGTAACCAGACCGGCTCCCGGTACGTAACCAGACCGGCTCCCGGCACGTAACGAGACCGGCTCCCTGCACGTAACGAGACCGGCTCCCTGCACGTAACCAGACCGGCTCCCGGTACGTAACCAGACCGGATCCAGGTACGTAACCAGACCGGATCGGTGTACGTAACCAGACCGGCTCCCGGTACGTAACCAGACCGGCTCCCAGTACGTAACCAGACCGGCTCCCTGCACGTAATCAGACCGGCTCCCTGCATGTAACCAGACCGGCTCCCGGTGCATAACCAGACCGGCTCCTGCACGTAACCAGACCGGCTCCTGGTACGTAACAAGACCGGATCCCGGTACGTAACCAGACCGGATCCTGGTACGTAACCAGACCGGCTCCCTGCACGTAACCAGACCGGCTCCTGGTACGTAACAAGACCGGATCCCGGTACGTAACCAGACCGGCTCCCGGTACGTAACCAGACCGGCTCCCTGCATGTAACCAGACTGGCTCCCGGCACGTAACCAGACCGGCTCCTGGTACGTAACAAGACCGGCTCCCTGTACGTAACCAGACCGGCTCCAGGTACGTAACCAGACCGGCTCCCTGCATGTAACCAGACTGGCTCCCGGCACGTAACCAGACCGGCTCCTGGTACGTAACCAGACCGGCTCCCTGCATGTAACCAGACTGGCTCCCGGCACGTAACCAGACCGGCTCCCGGTACGTAACCAGACCGGCTCCCGGTACGTAACCAGACCGGCTCCCTGCATGTAACCAGACCGGCTCCCTGCATGTAACCAGACTGGCTCCCGGCACGTAACCAGACCGGCTCCCTGTACGTAACAAGACCGGCTCCTGGTACGTAACCAGACCGGCTCCCGGTACGTAACCAGACCGGCTCCCCGAGTACGTAACCAGACCGGCTCCAGGTACGTAACCAGACCGGCTCCCTGCACGTAACCAGACCGGCTCCCGGGTACGTAACCAGACCGGCTCCCGGTACGTAACCAGACCGGCTCCAGGTACGTAACCAGACCGGCTCAGGTACGTAACCAGACCGGCTCCCGGTACGTAACCAGACCGGCTCCTGGCACGTAACCAGACCGGATCCCTGCATGTAACCAGACCGGCTCCCGGTACGTAACCAGACCGGATCCTGTACGTAACCAGACCGGCTCCCTGCACGTAACCAGACCGGCTCCCGGTACGTAACCAGACCGGCTCCCGGTACGTAACCAGACCGGCTCCATGTATGTAACCAGACCGGCTCCCGGTACGTAACCAGACCGGCTCCGGTACGTAACCAGAGCGGATCGGTACGTAACCAGACCCGGATCGGTACGTAACCAGACCGGATCGGTACGTAACCAGACCGGCTCGGTACGTAACCAGACCGGCTCCATGTACGTAACCAGACCGGCTCCAGGTACGTAACCAGACCGGCTCCCGGTACGTAACCAGACCGGCTCCTGGTACGTAACCAGACCGGCTCTGTACGTAACCAGACCGGCTCGGTACGTAACCAGACCGGCTCCCGATGCGTAACCAGACCGGCTCCCGGTACGTAACCAGACCGGCTTCCGGTACGTAACCAGACCGGCTCCTGCACGTAACCAGACCGGATCCCTGCACGTAACCAGACCGGCTCGATGTACGTAACCAGACCGGCTCCGGCACGTAACCAGACCGGCTCCTGCTACGTAATCAGACCGGCTCCCCTGCATGTAACCAGACCGGCTCCCGGTACATAACCAGACCGGCTCCCTGCACGTAACCAGACCGGCTCCTGGTACGTAACAAGACCGGATCCCGGTACGTAACCAGACCGGCTCCCGGTACGTAACCAGACCGGCTCCAGGTACGTAACCAGACCGGCTCCCTGCATGTAACCAGACTGGCTCCCGGCACGTAACCAGACCGGCTCCTGGTACGTAACAAGACCGGCTCCCTGTACGTAACCAGACCGGCTCCCGGTACGTAACCAGACCGGCTCCCGGTACGTAACCAGACCGGCTCCCGGTACGTAACCAGACCGGCTCCCTGCACGTAACCAGACCGGCTCCCGGTACGTAACCAGACCGGCTCCCGGTACGTAACCAGACCGGCTCCAGGTACGTAACCAGACCGGCTCCCGGTACGTAACCAGACCGGCTCCCGGTACGTAACCAGACCGGCTCCTGGTACGTAACCAGACCGGCTCCCTGCACGTAACCAGACCGGCTCCCTGCACGTAACCAGACCGGCTCCCGGTACGTAACCAGACCGGATCCCGGTACGTAACCAGACCGGCTCCCGGCACGTAACCAGACCGGCTCCCGGTACGTAACCAGACCGGCTCCAGGTACGTAACCAGACCGGATCCCGGCACGTAACCAGACCGGATCCCGGTACGTAACCAGACCGGATCCCGGTACGTAACCAGACCGGCTCCCTGCACGTAACCAGACCGGCTCCCGGTACGTAACCAGACCGGCTCCCTGTACGTAACCAGACCGGCTCCCGGTACGTAACCAGACCGGCTCCCTGCACGTAACCAGACCGGCTCCTGGTACGTAACCAGACCGGCTCCCGGTACGTAACCAGACCGGCTCCCGGTACGTAACCAGACCGGCTCCCTGCACGTAACCAGACCGGCTCCCGGTACGTAACCAGACCGGCTCCCGGTACGTAACCAGACCGGCTCCCGGTACGTAACCAGACCGGCTCCCGGTACGTAACCAGACCGGCTCCCTGCACGTAACCAGACCGGCTCCCGGTACGTAACCAGACCGGCTCCCTGCACGTAACCAGACCGGCTCCCGGCACGTAACCAGACCGGCTCCCGGTACGTAACCAGACCGGCTCCCGGTACGTAACCAGACCGGCTCCCGGCACGTAACCAGACCGGCTCCCTGCACGTAACCATACCGGCTCCCGGCACGTAACCAGACCGGATCCCTGCACGTAACCAGACCGGATCCCTGCACGTAACCAGACCGGATCCCGGTACGTAACCAGACCGGCTCCCGGTACGTAACCAGACCGGCTCCCTGCACGTAACCAGACCGGCTCCCTGCACGTAACCAGACCGGATCCAGGTACGTAACCAGACCGGCTCCCTGCACGTAACCAGACCGGCTCCCGGCACGTAACCAGACCGGCTCCCGGCACGTAACCAGACCGGCTCCCGGTACGTAACCAGACCGGCTCCCTGCACGTAACCAGACCGGCTCCCGGTACGTAACCAGACCGGCTCCAGGTACGTAACCAGACCGGATCCCGGTACGTAACCAGACCGGCTCCCGGTACGTAACCAGACCGGCTCCCGGTACGTAACCAGACCGGCTCCGGCACGTAACCAGACCGGCTCCCTGCACGTAACCAGACCGGCTCCCTGCACGTAACCAGACCGGCTCCCGGCACGTAACCAGACCGGCCTCTGGTACGTAACCAGACCGGCTCCCGGCACGTAACCAGACCGGCTCCCGGTACGTAACCAGACCGGCTCCTGGTACGTAACCAGACCGGTCCCGGCACGTAACCAGACCGGCTCCCGGCACGTAA
>JALJCO010012413.1:0-96929 GCA_023101725.1 Atherinomorus stipes
TACACATAACTTCAGTTATGTACATGAGTGTTAGGATTTCTTTGTATGTTTGCATTACTTTGGTTGTTGCTGACATCTGGTGAAAATTTCATGTCAATAGCTGTACTTGGAATATATTTTCTGAGAAAAATATTGATGTGTTCATTATTTTCCCTTCCCCCACTGTATGCAGGTTTTTCACCACTAGGAATACTTTTATCCTTTCAGTTAATCTGCTTGATTAATGCCAATGACTAAACACACTGTACCTATTTAAAAACAAAAGCGAACATTTGTGTCCAGTGGTATCTCAGGTGTTTGTGGAACAGATTTCTGTTTCCAGTGTAAATTATCTTTGACATTAACATATAGTACGATGCTCATTACTCACAGAGGGTTTCAAAGAGAGCCTCCGACGTTGAGCAACTCATGGTTGTTTAGAGACTACCAGCTTTGTTGTACATCATGCGTCTATATCCTACAGCAAAGCTGATTGTATCACAGCTAAGCTGACTTTTTCAACTCTCTGGCAACTTGGCTTCAGATAGGAAAAATTTGCATTAATTAGATAGGCTCTTTGAGAAGCAGGAATATGCTGCAGGATGAATATATTAGAAGACATTTTGAGACATGCTATAAATACTAAACAACATTATTCAGGGGGTGATGTAGATTGAAAGGACAACTAGACTAGACAAGTTTTTACAGAAACTGATTGCTATAAAATGGCACATGTAAGCAAATAAAGATCAACACTTGTAGGCACCAGTTTCATCACTCTCAGTGGAGGATGTTCCTTGGTGGTTTTAGAGGATTTTAATTATATATGTGCCTTCTGGCTTCAAGTGAATGCATTCGCTGTGCCTTCCAGCTACAAGTGGTTAAAAAAATCAGCCAATTGAAGAACAGTTATACTTTTTGCTTCAAGTACTTATGCCACTGCTTGAGGTGAACAGGAACTGAAGTTACTTATTCCTGCCTTCAAGTGGAGAAGCAGGAGCCAGAACATCTCCATTGTCACCAAAGAACGTACAGTTGTCCTCAAAATGTTTCATCCCCTCAAATTAAAGAAAAGGCTAAATTCACAATGATAATTCAAATTACAACAAACTAAATAAACTAACAATAAACAAAAAAAATAGAAAATTTCTGAAGAAATTTTGAAGGCTGCCAATCTGCTACCCACGTCGAACAGAGCGGCAGCCATGTTACAAAGATGGATTAACAAACAGACAGACAGAAGGTGAGTCAGAAAGACACTGTGAGTGAGACAGACTGTGACCCAGACAGACAGAAGGTAAAGAGACTGTGAGACAGACAGACAGAAGGTTAGTGAGAGACTGTAAGACGGACCAACAGACTTTGAGTGACAAAGAGACTGTGAAACAGACGCACAGAAGGTGAGAGAGAGACTGTAAGCCAGACAGAGACTGTGAGTGAGACAGACTGTGAGACAGATAGATGCTGAGTGAGACAGAGAGACAGATATTGAGTGAGATGTGATTTGTATGAGAGGTGGATTTTGGAATGATTTCTGATTTTTCACCAAAGTTCACTTGCAGTTGTATCAAAACTGTAACTTAAAATGTCATATCAGACTGTTGAAGGTTTATCTGTGATAAACTGCGTCTGCGTCTTCTGCCTTCCCATGGTTCATAAATCAATTTGTCCGCGAGGCGGCAGTGCTGCCTGTCCCTGTGCCCTGGTGATGTGATGTTGTAAATGAGTGTATGTTTGGACACACTCGCACAGCCTCTCCTCAAACCTCTAGCAATATCTACAGATGTTCTGTGTTTCGCATTTCTTTCCCAGGCGCTTTTATTGGGCTGTTTGACACTGGTGGTTTTTGTGTTGTTTCCTGTTCTTCTCTGGTTTGTTCCTTTCGTTGGCTGCATATTAGCTACTCAAGTCAACACTGAACCCACGGTTTCAGGTGGTATTGCTCCGTCTTCTGCGTCAAGTGACGGATCAACAAGCCCCTCAAAAACGCACCAAATTACAGTACATGCGTAACCGATGCAGACGATGGATGAAACTGTCCATCCGTCTTCTATGTATCTGTCTTCTCGTCGAGCAGAAATGGACCTTAAGGACCTCACAGTTATCCTTGTGACAAATACAAATAAGTGGAAGGGAAACCGGTCCCCGTAACTTTCAGACCTGAAGGCTCAGTGTTTGTGGCTTGTTGATGACACTAACATTAATTATATGGATTCCTGGAGCATCTATTGCTCTGCAGTGTACAAAGGTTGCTTTACTTGACCAAGCTTAACTTTAGCTACTGTTTTTACTATTATAATTTTGACATAATCAGTTTGAAGACATTGCATCAATACACGGGGGTACTGGTAGCCCTGGTATTCAGCTTGTTTAGACCACCTGTTTTAATCGTGTCTCGGTTCTACAAAGTCCTTTACTGCACATGCATTTCTGTCTCTCACTTGCACAAATGCATTATATACAGTTTTTACTCAGCATGAAGTATTTATTCTCTGCATTCACACACTGATGAGCAAATCAGGGCAAGTGTGGAGTTGAGTGTCTCACAGTCCTACTGGCTACTAGGCCTGTCGACATCATTCAATATGTATTTATAGCCTAAACAGTACTACATTGCACTTTCTGTTTGCGAGTTCACGACACTATAGAAGCCGTAGCGTTCAGTGCCTACTCTGCCGATAATGCAAGCGTAGAAGAAGAAACGAATGAGTTGCGGACAAACCAGGACAAACAAAAGAGAACGCGCGATCTCATCTGCCACGGCTTCCATAGTGTCATGAACTTACAAGGGTGTGCTTTGCGGCAGCTAGATGTAGTACTTTTTAAGCTATATAAATATACTAAATTATGTTGTTTCCAGTAAATTATGGACGCTACCCACTCAGGACACTTGGATTACATTGGACGAGCAGTATGGAGGAATATTGCCAAGTTTTTGTGGACTTTTATGGACCTTTTTGTTTCAGTCGACAGTGAACTTCATTATGGAAGTTGGAGGAAAATAAAAACCTGTTTGATCTCCATCTAAATTTGAGATATTAAAAAGTGCTCCACAGCCTTGCTCAGCATGAGGGTGAGTAGAAATTGAACACACATCATTCTGTGGGTGTACAATTCCTTAAAAATGTCTTCCAGTTTTGTGTAAAATGATCTTTTAAAGATTAAATTTAATTTTTGAAAGGGTGTATTTGCATCATTTTGGTTGAAAATAATCAAAAAATGACAACATTATCATTTAGTGCCGTGTTTCTCCTCAGGACTCGCTGCCCTGTATTTCTTCAATGTGTTCCTGCTCCAACACACCTGATTCAGAGTCACGAACTTCCTCAAATTCTTTGCAAGCCTGTTAATGAGCCAATCCTTTGATTCAGGTGTTTAAAATGATGATTGCCTCCAACACAAGCAGGGCAGTGGGTCCTGACGACCGGAGTTAAGAAACACTGATTTAGTGCAATATTATTGTTTATCATAATATTTGCTGGGACAATTGCATAGAAAAATTTATTATAATGGCAGGCCAACGAGCTAATGAAACCCTGCTCGATTTTAAATGATTTCAAAGGTTAACTCTCATCACACCCAGCAATTAATGTTAAAAAATAAAGGTAAAGAAAGCAAACCAATGTAGACTGATGGTGTCAGCCATGACAAAAAAGCCATGACTGTTTCCTAATTTGACAAAACCTGTAGAGAGGAGCCTGTGCAAGGCCACGCTACAAACTAGAGGCGAGAAGTGATGTCCAGAATTGCTATGGCCTTGAACATGACCCCACCTGCAATCACGACTGCTATTGTTCTCTTCTGGGATGTGCAGTGGTAGATGGTGGGAGACCCTTTGTTGTTCATTTTAAGAACTGGCAACCTGTCCAGGATATTCAGCTATTTACCCACAAACAGCTCAGGACTCAGCCTTTCCCAGTTGCTTCTGGGGGAAGGGCTTAGCATGAGCTGGACAGGTGCTAGTTATTATAAATAGCATGAAGAAATGACAGAAAATGGATGGATGTGGTTCTCTGTCATCATGCAATTCAGCTTTTCAGTATATCTGAATCAAATCTGAATCAAATCCAAACAGGCATCTATGCACACAATCACTTGGAATCATGCTGACAGGATCTGAGACTGTCATGTTACCATTTGACAGTTCTACTCTATAACATCGTTGGGAATGTAAAGGACAGCATTTAAACTTAAATCTTCTGCCACACCGTCATCCTTTTTTTTTTTTTTTTTATCTTGCAGCTGCAGTAGTTCAAACTCGTCATATGAGGCTTTAGAAGTTATAGTTCCATTCAATGGCGAACGCAGTCCCACCCTTGCGTCTACATTGCCACGGTGACTCGTCGAATTGGCGCTCAATTGATGCTGGCTTTTTATCATGGTAGGGCATGTGTCAAATCCCGGGTTGAACTATTCTGAGTTGATTAAACCAACTCAAATCAGCTGTTCTGGGACTGAAAACTCACAGTTTCGTATCTCCGTGTAGATCAACTCAGAGTCCAGGGTAAGAGTATAGAGGAGATGGGCACCCAGATGTAAGAAGCTAACACTGAATAATAATAATAATACATTTTATTTGGAAGCACTTTACATTAGAACTCAGATCTCAAAGTGCTACAGAGACCACAGTTTAAGCAATAAACTAAAACAGAACATGACAAAAGTTTAAAAAACATTCAAATTTAGTTGAATTAGGTTGCCTTAAAAAGGAAAGGTTTGAGCCTTTCTTAAAAGCCTCCACTGTCTGTGGAGCTCTGAGGTGGTCCGGTAGGGCATTCCACAGGCGGGGGGGGGCAGCTGCTTCAAAGGTTCTGTCGCCTATAGTTTTGAGCCATGTGCTGGGCGGGAGCATACGGTTCTGTTGGCACTGACCAGGTCCGAGCTGATGTATGCGGTGTAAGCAATTCAGTGGGGTACGTGAGGGCTTTGTACCTTTTGGTACAAAATCATTCTGAATGAGGATTTCAGGGCAGCCGTTTACATGGGAACTGATTCATTCCGATCTGGCGTGTACATGGGCCAACATTTGTGCAGAATAATTGTGTCTGACATGCGCAGAATGATGCTACATCACATTGTTTAATAAAGACGGAGGTCTACAAACTGATAATCACGGTTGTTGTGGTTTCTGCAGGACTTTAATCCAGCAGCAGCTGATCTTCATGCGCTGTTACTGCAGACAACCAGGAGAAAAAAGCGTAGAGGCAACGTTTGAGTAAAAAGCAAACTTTCTGTCATTGTCCAGGGAATTATGCTGTTCACAGCCATCTGTCAAAGTGAGGAAACTTGACTTGTTGCATGTTGACTTCTTGTCGAAGCATGCGCTGTAAGAGCGCAACCTCACAACTTTCCAATTCAGCGTTTCCATTATAACCTGTTCGGTTTGGGGAAAGGAATTTTCTACCCTCATGAAACCGAATGATAATTCATTTGGTTCAGCACTTTCATTCCGAAAGAGCTTTTAAACCAAAAGCAATCGGTATATTTGGGTCCATGTAAACGCAGCCAGTGATGGGTGTGCAGGAGGATTTTATATTCTATGTGGCAGTGGACGGGGAGCCAGTGCAGTGTTCGGAGGATGGGGGTAATATGCTCGTGTTTACGCACCCCCATCAGGATGCTGGCAGCGCTGTTTTGAACATACTGAAGCTTTTGAAGGCTCCTACCAGGAATCCCGATGAGGAGAATATTGCAGTAGTCCAACTTGGAGGAGACAAAGGCATGGACGATCTTCTCTGCAGCAAGAAGGGATCAAAATGTGGTGGAACGGGAGATTCTCATCATGATGAGGTGGAACGGGAGATTCAGTTTGATGCTATCATGTCATCATGGAGCAAAATCTCTGAGGAATGTTTCCACCACCTTGTTGGATCTAATACACCAAGAAAGAAGGCAGTTCTGGAGGAAAAACATGGTCCAACGTGGTTCTTGAAGATGGACCTGATAAAGTGGACAGTGAGATTTATGTTGTTTATAGAAAATGAGATTTTAATAAACAAAGCTGCAGAAACCAGAACAACTCCGTTAAAAGATATCTCATTAGACATTCAGTTCACGGTGGGTCACTCAGCCTCATGATAAACTGTAAAACCCGACCACCAAGTTGTACAACTGACTGTCATCCAGAATACTCGTCTATCTTCACATTCATACGTCTATTATCATTTCTGACATTCATCTTAGAGACAAAAAACTGCCTCAAATTCTGAGTCACTGTAGTAACTATTATTTTAGGAAATGATTGCCAAAGTTATTGGCCACACAGAAACTTTGCATAATGTGACAGTTATGGGATAATGATGATGTAAGAAAGACGGTAATGACAGCTATTATTGTTTTATAGCAGCCCTTCATTAGCTAGCTTATGAGACTTAGCTGGATAAGGACTATACCACATATCTGTGGCTATGGACAGAGCAATTATTCTGACATTTATAATGAGAGAAAATAACAGGTTCATCCCCATTTCTCAGTCTGAGTTTATATGCGTGGTCTTTGTGGCCTACTGTTTGATAGTTAGCAGTTATTATTTAGCCGTCCTGACCAGGCATTTTCCTACAAACTGCATCAGTCAAGCAAAAACTTCTGCAAAAACATACTCAAGTTTAGCTTTTATCTTTAGGGATTTTATAAGGCAGTAATATGAAGAATTAAATGTTCGAAGTTTAATGGTTATTGCATATTCACATGTCATAAAAAGCTACTTCACTCCCCACAAATAACATAAACCCTTTTACTAAATGTGCCATTTGCACTGAAGCAAGTCAGTATTCTGCATTTTACTGCAGTCATGCTGCTCTGTCATAATTTTACAACAAAGTTTTAAACATCTGAATGCAGAATCCTTCAAAGGTGCATAACATCACTTTCCTGCTGTGAAGGGAGGCAGATCTTCCACGAGATGATGAGTCAGAGAGGTCATCCCAGGAAAAAAAGGAGAGGAAAATGAAATCCACCTGAGACAGACAGCTGTTTTAGTGCTGGCGGGTTTCCTCCTGCAACACAGAACAAAGACGCGCTTTAATTATGCATGTGTTCAAATTAGGGGCTTACAGCGTTGGCTCCTCTTCATGCACATGCATAGGCAGCCAACTAAATCTCTCCTCTGTGTCTTCAAAGACCTTCCCTCTCTGGTGAACGGAGAGAGACAAAATGATGGCACCCAGGAGGAACAGTTGGATTCAACGTGGTAAAGATGCAAAAACATGACTAAAGTTTTTGGATTCTGGCCAAACAGTGAGACCAACTACATGCTAAACTGAAATCTCAAACCTTGAGAATTAAAAACACTGCCAAATAACGCTGTCTTCAAGCAGCAAAGATTTTTCTGTTTTATTGTTATATTTATGAAACTGTTTCTACAGCTAAACTCAGAGTTTTGAATTTGGATTATGGATATGCAGATTGTCTGATGATAACAACAAAAAAAAAAAGGAAAATGTTTGTGGTACAAAATTGGGTCAGTAAGACATGACGTGGACATTGGTAAAGACATCTGACATCCTGTACTGATCCTGGACAGGTGAGACTGCAGTGTTAAAGCAGTATTCTATGAAACAATACAAAAGAGAGTAATATTAAATAAGTTGTATGATGCAAAAGTAAATGCGCAACTAGGGATAAGACATTTCATTAATCAAATCAAATCAAGGTTTATTTATAAAGCACATTTGACAACAACCTTCGTTGACCAAAGTGCAGTACAAGGAATGCATAAAAAAAACATTAAAAGATTAAAAAAATTAGAAATCTTAAAATTTAAAATTCAGAAATAGAATACACCAAAGACACAAAGAACATGTCACCACAGGCCTACACTGAGTTGAAAGCCAAAGCAAATGAGAAAGTTTTAATCTTTGTTTGAAATTTGGCCACAGACTGAATAGATCGAACCTGGAAAGGTAGCTGGTCTAGAGTTTAGGGGCCACTACTGAAAAATGTCTCCTCTAGACACAAGCCTAGATTTAGGAATGGTCAAGAGGAACTGGTTTGCTGAGCGTAGAGCTCTACCTGGAGCATCTGGCTGCAGCATCTCAGACAAGTACTGTAGATCTAGCAAGTTCAAACACTTATAGGACTATTTAAAATACATTTTTAAACTTAATGTCTTTTGAAAAAGCAACTGGGAGTTGCGGTGCCAAAGAAAGAACAGGAGTGATGCTCCCGTCTTCTAGAGCCAGTCAGGATTCAGACTGCGGCGTTTTGCGCTCCTTTGAGTCACTGGAGAGTTAGAGGGCATGGACAATATAGAAATAACCCGAAAAGATTATTCGATAATAAAAAAAAAAAAATCTGTATCGATCGATATCGATAGTTTATCAACAAATATAAAAACAAACGCCATTATCAAATTAAAAGCTATTGTAGAGTGCAGCTCCGGCCACTGATGTTTAAGCCTTTTTTGCTGAATGACCTTCTCATGATAAAGATAAATCACAGTAAAGCAGGTTTTCAGACTTGCATTGTAGGAACATGAGCGGTAAAGTCACGCTGTTATCCGCTCTGATATTAAACAGACTCGCTCTTTTCAAACATGCTGCTTCCTTGCGGACTTATCGTGTCCCGGTGATTTTATACATCAGGAAATGTTGCAGAAAAGTCAGCACAGCCCCCCCCCCCGCCTCTCTTTCAATCTTTCCAAGAAATTTTTTTTTTGCTTTCAGCCAAAACGACGTGCTGCATCATTTCTTCTCTTTTGACATGTAGGCCCCCGGTACATGTCTGCTACATCTCCGAGGTAAAAGGTACGCATGTCTGATTGCAGCGTTATAAAGGACAGAGTTCGCAATATTACCGCTTTCCAGTGGAAGTCTAAAAGCAGCATAACACTGAATTCCAATTCAGCCTTTGCCCGGGTCTGCGTTTGTGATTGGTTTGAATGAAGGAGTGACTGTAGTATCATGCTACTCGATAGGCTAAAGCGGAAAACTGTGCTTCTATATTGAACTTTTATTGACCCTCTTTTTTTATATTGAAAAAGTTTCATTTTGGAAGTTTAAGGTTTTGTTAAAACCTCTATCGATTGATATATATTGATATTGAACTTAAAAGGGAAAAAAGGGCCCCCCCCCCTCCAGCCCTACTGGAGAGACTACTGATCCAGCCCAACATCCAGTACAGGGAGTTGCAAGATGTGATAAAACAATGGATTGCTCTGACAAGGTCGTCTCGTGGTAGATAGGCTTTAATTTTACTCAGAAGTCTCAACTGGAAGTAACTAGTCCTAACAACAGAACTAATCTGTTTCTCAAATGTAAAGCCTGAATCAAAGGTCACACTAAGATTTTTAACATGTCGGCTCAAATAAGAAACCAGTTGTCCAATAGAACTATTGATATTCAAGTTGGCCACAGAAATTGAGCCACCAAAGATAAGAATATCCGTTTTATTTTTGTTTAGGGACAAAAAATTAGAGGACATCCAGTTCTGCACTTCACTCAGGCAGTTTGATAACTTTTCTTAGGATGCCGTGCAGTTCCCAGCTGTTTTTGGCAGGTAGATTTGGATGTTGTCCACAAATGAAAGAAATGAAACAATGTATTTGTTAAGAATTGACCCTACTGGCATCATATATAAAGAAAATAGGATTGGGCCCAGAATGGATCCTTGGTGAACCCCACAACCAAGTGAGGACACACTAGAGGAGAACTGTCCAAGATGCACATAAAAAGTTCTGGCAGTCAGGTATGAACGGAACCACTGGAGGACTGGGCCTCTTATGCCCACACAAGTCCCAAGGCGCAATAGGAGTGTAGCATGATCAAAAGTATCAAATGCTGCCGAGAGTTCCAGGAATACTGTAGCACTACAGACTTTCCAGAATCAACAGCTATAACATTACAAACATGACAATGACACAAGCTCTGATGTCTAGATTGGAAAGACCAATGATAGTAAGACATCATAAGACAGACCTACATACATCCTTGCATGGAGGCGTCTGCAGCCTAATTACTACTCTGCTCTGTACATGAGTTCCAACTGGTGTGAGCCTGATGTGCAGCTGATATATTTTCTCTTTTAATCCAATCCAGTCGTCTCATTAATGGAAAACTTCCTGTTCTCTGTGGACGAAGGGGAGTTCATAACTGAGGACTGAAAGTTTCCATCAACTGATGAAAATGTTCCTGCTGTATCTCTATACCGCCCTCATTCAGCATCTCTGCTAAAACAGACAGTTTGCTAACGTAAGTCCTCCAATAACAGCACAAGGCGGCCTCTCCAGCAGATTATTTACATTTTCATCTCAATTTATTGAGATATTTCACAGTTTAATTAACCTTTTCCTGTTCACTGTTCTGACAGGTACATTCTCTGTCTGTAGGCTGTTAGCAGCTCCCTAATGTAGCAATGAGCCCATCTGTAGCCACAGCATTGTGTACATGCTTCATGGAGACTCTGCTTTGATTTTCATTGATAAAACCCATTCTGAGAGTTAAGTGTTGAAGCACTTATAGTGGAAGAGATATTTTGCGACAACATTCTGTGTTTGCATTGGATCGTGTGTAGAGAGGAGGAATAACCTGGGGCATATACAACAAGCTGCTCCCCCCATGTGGCCATTCCTCACAGTGACAAAGAATTATTCAAAAAGTTCCTGAACCCAAATTTAACCAGTTTTCCTTGTGCCATGATCAGCCCTCCCTGAAGTTTTCCTCCAAACCTGTTCGGCACTTTTTGAGTTATTTTGTGAGCAGACAGACAAAGATACTCCAAAGATAATATTGGTTTCACTTTCTGGGTTGATTTAGGTCAAAAACCTTTTTTGGGGGGGGGGGGGGGGGGCATTCTAATTAGTTGAGATTCACCCGTACACGTGGGGTTACAAGCAGAGGAGGGAAAGGGCTTTTGATAAATCTTACAACAAAAGTACAAACTAATTTTTCTTCCATTTAAAGGACCAAGCAGAGGGAAGCAAGAGATCAAACATGAAACGATAGGAATGCGGTAAAGAAGGGACCATCTGCTGTGGAAACCATCTGTTGTTGCTGTGTTGAAACTTCCCCAGGCTCCTCCTTCATAATGACTTTCATCCTTGAGGAGAAGAAAGTGCAATGGTGAAATAAGACGGTGAATGTGGAAATAATGAAAGAATAAAAATGGATAAAACTGAATCATGATTAGAAATTGAAGAAAAATGGAAATAATGTGAAAAGGCAATTCCAAAATATTGATCAGAAGTCATCCAGAGGTCAGACGGTGGCTTCTCAGTGACACCAGATCTGCACCTGCAATGTAAGAAAATAATGTCCACAATAACAAATTGGAATCTGTTTGGGGTGGGTGGGGGGGTAACATTAAAACCAGAAAAGCACTCTGAGAGTGCAGACCTCCGCCAAGCAGCTTGACTCCCTTATTTTGTGTGATCTGATCATAGTATCCGGAATTTTCTCTGGATCCGGATCAACTTTCGATCCATGTTTTTGTTGCGCAATTTTATGTATAAATGTATGTGCAGACTATTAGATCCTGCAAACAGTATTTTATGATTTAAAATAAAACTTTGGTCCAAGTACTGAGCTGTTTGTTGTCTCACAGAACTGTTTAATGTGATGAACTGTTTAAATAAAACAAGGAATTATGAAATATTATGTAAATATTTGTACTCAAGTGATAAATTACATATTATAAAGAAAGTAGCTGCTCTGTTCCTCTGACATGTGGAGGCCCATAATCTGCTCTGTGGATGGTAAATACACATTATGAGAGGAATAAATGGATCCAGTCCAGGTCTGCTTCAGACCAGGTCAACCTCCACCTGCTCTTTGGTTTGGAAGCTCCTGAAGTTTCAGATAGTAATGAAATAAAAAAGAAATGAAATGGAAAAATACTTTATTTATCCCATGAGGGAAAATTAATTTTGTAATAATAGACTGTCTCACTTCTTTTTTTTCTCTAAAAATATAATTATTTATATATATATATATACATATATGTGTGTGTATATATCTATAGATATAGATATATAGATATACATATAGATATATAAAATAAGCTTTTGTTAGGATTGCAGGTTTTCTAGAAGAACTAGAAGCAAACATCTGTTACTGTCAGACTAACTTTTCACCAATAACATCCTGGTGAAGTCTTCATCCTCCAGCTGCTTCAGGACCAGCTTCTTGCTCACTCTGGTTCCAGAAGCTTCTGTTCTTGTCTGTTGTTTTTGCAATCAGCTGTTTCCACCATGGAAGCCTGAGCTGTCAATCACCTGGACAAAGACCCACCTCCAAGATGACAGGGTGGAGTAATGGGTGGAGTCTGCTGCTCTTGAGCTCTCCACCCCTTTCATAAGACAGAGGCCTGAAGAGGCTGTTTTAGGAGGGTAGAGAGGAGCTGCTGCACCCAAACTATGAGCTAATTTGACCAAAGTAGGACTCTGACATGTCAGTCAGATATCAGAGAATTGTCTCAGGTTGGGAATTAAGTGTATAACATGTCCTCTTTAAAAATCTGTGTTTCTGACTTGTGTTTATGGCACACCTGCATTCATTATGTGCATTTTCGAACTGCCCAGCGGTGTCCTGAGGCTCAGAAATTGCACTTTGACATTTGATCCATTTGAAAGGTGGCTGTGACATTGCAGCCACCTATTGGTTGTGCACCGTATCACTTACTAGCAAATGGATATGAACCAGATATGAACACAGTGGGTGTAAAATCAACACAAAAATGGATAGGGAGCCAGTGTAGGGTACGCAGAACGGGGGGTGATGTGATCCTGTCTCCTGGCTCGTGTGAAAAGATGAGGTGCGGCATTTTGAACGTATACAAATTTGATTGTTTGACCAAAAAAAAAAAAAAAGTTTTTAGCCAAGAATCCACCAGGCGAAGCATTGTGTTTTTCAATTTTCAGTTTCAACTTATTTCACTGACAGCTGAATTTTTCATTCTTTAATGGGAGGGTGTGAATAATTTTAATACGACTGTAGCTAAGGGGCCAAGCAGAAGACAGACATGGAGAATTGTGAAAGATTTGATGCCAGAAATGATCTCTAAGACCTTTAAGGATCACAACCGGGATGGACAACCCGGTCCAGTAGCTTCAGGACAGCTACAGTGGGACAAAAACACTTTTTCATGTGTGTGTGTGTGTTTTGGGGGGATGGGGGGTAATGACAAAATTATGTAAATCCTAATATTTAGGTAGTACAATGGCATACACAGTCATTAAAAAGGCATGCACAGGGGGAGGCAGGAAAAAAAAGATCCTGAGCCTTGCTGCATGTCTGTTATCACTCCAACATCCTCAAAAAGACCAAAAAAAGTCATGTTCGCCTGACAAATTCTCATAAAATTTAGATTTTTCAGCACTTTATGGAGAATGTCTATGCCTAACATGTAGATAGAAAACTTCCGTAATTCATAAGCTTCCATTTGAGCCCAACATGAGCTTTTAGGGAGGCACCAAAGAACCCAACAGTTTTTCTGTGATGCTGAATGTAAGATCGTACTTTAAGAAATCTTTTCTTTTTGTCTACAAACAATGTAATAATCCACATGGAGATCCTTGCCTCAACAGAAGGGGTGATAACATTTCACTCCATCACATATGTTGTGATGTTATCTAAAACTTAAAAAAATAAAAAAAACTCCAGTCATGTTCACTTTTTTTGAAAGATGGAAAATGAAGAAACATATAAATGAAGTGGCAAGTCCTGGTAAACTCTAATCCTCTTTACTCTGCAAGAACCTAAAGTGCAAGGCACACTCTCCAGGTTTAACTTTGTATACCTAAAGAAGAGCAGGACATAGAGCTACCCGTAAGGCTGAATGATGAATAAACTTCCTGTATTTCCCTGCTTTCCCTTTGAGAACACTTTGAAGCAGCGCAGTCAGCAATTTATAGCCAATTTATAGTTTAAGCTATGTTTTAGTTTCAGAAAGTGTGTAAAAGAATTATCCAGGTCTATTTTATTAAGTCTTGGCAACAAACACAGGTTATTAAGCTCAAAGTAAAAATCCTGGACTCATCTGCTTTGATACTGAGACCATTTGTCATCTGTAATCAGACAAATGGTGCCTAAAAAACTTCCAGAAACAAGGATTTTAAAACTAAGTTTTAAAAAAGGAAAAATCCACGAAAATATGGGCAAAGATCAGTGTAATTTTATAAACCATGCAAATGCTTTCAATGAACAAAGAGTTAATTGCACTACAAGCCAGCAAGTACTAAATATGAAACCAAACATTCACAAGTTTATTATGAGTATGGCCACAAACCCTTTGAGGTATGAAAAAAAGTTCAAGTCTAACTTTCTAAAAAAAAAGGACTGGAACTTTATTACAGAATATTTCCTAATTTTTATGTAATTCTTCCTGCACTTTGTAAGGAATATGTAGTCTAGTGTTTTAAAAAAGGCACAAAAGCAGCAGTCAGAAACATTCCACCAGCATGCTAAGGGGGAGAATAAAGATTGGGCTCATATCTTCATCATCCACTGCCCACAAACAGCGATAAAGCTGCTGCTGTATGAAAAACCCTGATTTGATGGTTAATCAGTGAGAGAATGCTAAATCAGGAAAGAAGCCGCTACTTCAAAGTTATGAACGGGAGGCATCTCACTGCAGACAGTAAATCCTGTACAGCCAGCACACAGCACAGTGTGGTGCAGGGGGGGGGGTTCAAGACTCGTGTGCTGTTTTTCAGCTGATTTAATGTGAGGGGCCACCATGTTTGTTTGGCCCCTCTTGCCCCTGCCTAAACCCGGCCTTGAGAGAAAGGCCCAATCCCGATGTAAAAGAATCCTTCACCAAACTTCATTCAGGTACACGCGGGTTTGGAGGTTGGTGGGTGACGGGCTGCTGCCTTACAAGAAAGGCTTTTTAGCAAATTTGAAAAAAATGATCTTGTTTTAAGATTTTTTTTACTTTAAAATGAGAAAGAACAACACTCAAAAGAATCATTACCAGACTAGTTTTGAGGGATTTTTCACTAAATGAGGGACTTGAAATGAGTTTTTATAACTTGTTTAAAGATATTTCTCCCTGTCTGGAGTCTCCATATTTTTTCTTAGTTCAAGAAATCTTACCAAGTGTAATTATCTTACTGCATGGACAGATAATTTCACTTGATTATAGTCTGATTCCTCTCAATTTCAGTGTTTAACTTATATTAAGACCACTAAATTTTGCCGTGTACATAAATAAGTTTGCGGTGCGGACTCTTGTGGAGTGTAGTTCTGACAAATGATATAGTTGAGGTGTTCATCCCTAGAGGTCATATTTTGTGATGAGACACCCACCGTGTCCTCGCTTCTTTATTTGATGATTGCCTGTCATTTGATGTTGAAGGCACTCATGCTTGCAGATGCGGCGTGGGTCTCTAAAGTGAGAGTGTTTTGACTCTTTTGGCTGGTAATATATCTCTGCGTGTTTGGCACTGCTGATCAACAATAAACACGCCTGAATGCGTGCTGTAAGCTATTTTACAGCTGTTGATTTTGCTAATACATTTTTAAAAGAGGGACACTGTCTGCATGATGTTTACACTTTTCTGTCTTTAGAAAGAAAATTAAACTGTAATGGTTTTTGGTTTCTTCTGCACTTTGGCTTTATTGTGCTTTTAAAGAATGCTGTCCAAAAACAAACAAACAAACAAACAAACAAACAATTAGGCTATGTCATTAGGTTGGCAGGGCAATATCACCCAAATAAAAACAGACAAATGGAGTTCAAATAACTTGAGCTGTTTTCAGACTTGCATTGCGGAACATTAGCGGTAAAGTCCATCCGCTCTTTAAACGGACTCGTCTTTTCAAACATGCCGTTTCGTTGCGGACTTATCGCGTCCCGGGTGCTTTCACACATCAGGAAATGTTGCGGAAGAGTCAGCACAGCCCCGCTCTCCCTTCAACTCTGTCCGGAACATTTCCTTGTGCTTTCAGCCAAAACAACGTGCTGCAACATTTCCACTCTTACGACGTGTAGACAAGCCGGTACATGTTCGCTACATCTCTGAGGTAAAAGAGCGGATCGCATGTCTGAATACTGGTGTTATAAAGGACAGAGTCCGCACTATTACTGCTTTCCAGTGCAAGTCTGAAAGAGGCTTTGTTGATAGTAATACATATATGTAGCATGAAAAGTCTTTTCGCACATTTGTTTATGTTTTTATATAAACTTGATTCTTAAAAATGAGTTGGGATAAAACAGTTTTTAAAATCCCTTTTATAAAATGAATACATAATAGAGTTTTTAAGTCCAAACAACCAGAATCTAAACTACTTTTTCCATGACTACATATATATATATATATATATATATATTGTATATACATATATATATATATATATATATATATATATTAGGGATGCACCGAAATGAAAATACTTGACCGAAACCGAAAACAAAAAATGAACAAACCGAGGCCGAAAACCGAACACCAAAAAAAATGTTGATTATTAGAACTGTAGCACTTTTAGCTACGATGTGTACTAACTTCACTAAAATCAATCATTGCAACAAATCAAGTACAAAAGTATCAAAATATTTATTTACCCCTGACATTACAGAATGTACACTATAGATTAAAATTCAAAATAAAATATTTAGTTTGACTTCACTCGTGTACATTCCAGAATGCCTTTTACATTTTTTTTTCTGTAGGACTATTACAACAAATAATAATATACAGGCTTATAACTGACTGGCTACTGAAAGACAGTGAAATTAAATATATTTTCACATAAACAAACAAAGTTCATAAGTTGCGTGCTGGATGCGGTGTTTGTTGCATCATCACAAGTTTCGGATGTGTTGTTTTGGTGATTTATGTCTTTCGGCCGAAAACCGAAAATGCACTTTTGGGCCATTTTTGGCCGAAAACTTTTGGTGGCCGAATTTTCGGTGCATCCCTAAATATATATATATATATATATATATATATATATATATATATATATAGTCAGTCATCATTTTCTGTACAGCTTATCCAGTTCAGGGTCGCGGGGGTTGCTGGAGCCTATCCCAGCTATTATCAGGCGAGAGGCGGGGTACACCCTGGACAGGTCGCCAGTCGCATGGCCAACACAGAGAGACAGACAATCATTCACACTCACATTCATTCCTAGGGGCAATTTAGAGTGATCAATTAACCTAACATGCATGTCTTTGGATGGTGTGAGGAAGCCGGAGTACCCGGAGAGAACCCACGCATACACGGGGAGAACATGCAAACTCCACACAGGAAGGCCACAGTTGGAATTGTTCGAACCCCCTCCCCAGCCGGGAATCGAACCAGCGACCTTCTTGCTGTGAGGCTGCGGTGCTATATATATATATATATATATATATATATATAGATATAGATATAGACATATACATATATATATATATATATATATATATATATATATGTAACCACTCAGTTGTTGCATCTCATACTCAGCAGTGGAAATTCCTGTTCCAGCAAGTAAAAATCCTGTCCAGCAGTAGTTCCAACCATCACTAAAGCTGCTGAGTTTAAATAACACGGCTCCTCAGCAGGTGGGGGAGCTCGTTCGTGAAAACACCTGTTCTAAATGTACAGGAAGATCCAAAAACATGGCAACATTTTTACTTCATGGCACCTGGATTTTCCACATTCGCTAATATTCTGGTCCACCCTCCTTACCAGTTGGTGGCGGTAATGCACTGTCAAGGCAACAAGAAGAAAAAAATAAGTTGACATAATGCCTGACTGAGAATATTTAGTTTTCTGGGGTATTTGAAATAGCTCAGTTCAGACTGCAAAGCAGCAGCTGAATTCGTTGCATGTTTGCATTAATGTGTGTTATGTATGAGTGTGTAAACATGTTAATCTTTCCATCCCATTACATTTTAAAGTGGTTTGCCACTTTCAACCGTGTCACATTTACACAACCCCAGGAGAGCATGAAGGGGGGATAATAAAGTCACGTGGATTACAACAACATGAATTAACATAGCGCCTTGTTTTTTCAGGCAATGAAAGACTTAATTTTGCCCGAGGTAATTGCCAAGAGGATAAACCGCTTTTAAAATAAATATGAAGAACACTAAATCTTGCATGGAAACCTTTAGCACCTCTGAAAGCGATGCCTCTGTATTCAGTCATGAGATATGCTCTGTGCTTCTTCATCAGCCCACTTAGCTCTGCATGAATAAAATTAAATAGACCATCTTGTCATGGCTACTTGATTAGAAGAAGTTTTGTAAGATTAAGGCTTAATTCCCAACAATTCAAAAAGAAAAATAAATCATCACTTAGGAATACCAAACCATTTATTATTGGATACTTTGTTTTCTTCAATTTTACAGTGCAACACAACTTAGATATCAATTAATAAATAAAATATTGCAGTTGAAATCTGTCTTCAGTATAAAGTAGTGTGTGTTGAGAACAAAATAACATAAAAATGATCACAGTAAATTAAAATTGTTATCCCATGGAGGTCTGGATTCAGAACCATACTTAAAAAATAAAAGTGGAAAATCACATTTCAGGCTTATCCAACGTGACTGAAAGTTCCTCCAGATAAGTCTTGATGAGGTTCAGTAGTGAGTGTGGCCTCCATGTACCTGTAGGACCTGTAAGACACCTGGGCATGCTTCTGATTAGACAGGATGGCCTCCCAGACTTGGACCGCAGCATCAGTCAACTCCTGGACAGTCTGTGGTGGATGGTACCGGACATGATGTCCCTGATGTGCTCCTCTGGATTCAGGTCCAGATGCTATGGACTGGGAAGCCAGGTCCATAGCATCAGTACCTTCATCATGGAGGAACTTCCGATACTTCAGCCACATGAGGTCTGGCATTGTCCTTTAGAAGGAACCAGGTCCCACAGCACCAGCATGGTCTCACAATGGGTCTGAGGACCTCATTCCGGCACCTAATGGCAGTCTGGGTCCCTCTGGTCAATCCAAAGAAATGCTTCCCCACACTGTTACTGACAGCAACATCAACCAGGGCGGACATATGCAGAGTGGGGACCAACATGGACATCAACACGGAGATACAAAGTTCTCCGGACTCCTGAAATTGACAAAAGTTGTATTTTCCAGCGAGTTTCCTTTGAAGTGGAGAATAATTTGGCACATTTTGATTCCGGAGAGTACAAAATTGAATGTTCCCTTGGTCCCTTTCCCAAAAGCTTTGTGGAAGCTTTACTGTTTGATCAAATCCTATGAATTTTGTACATTTGCAGTTAATGAATTGTTGAAGGTGATCAGTGGCATCTGTGTGCATTATTCTCTATCAAATAGGGGGAAAAGTAGACAATTGGGGCTAGAAATTTTACTTTTATCCTCTGTATTATTACAATTTATTCTGGCATTATAAAACGCAGCATTTTTGACATTCAGAATAGATCTTCTCCTTGTTGTTCCTAGATACCAAGGGCCTGATTTACAAAGACTCCAAATTGCGAGTCTAATGTCTTTGCCTCGCAAAAAAAAATAGCGTGCGCTGTCATTTTAGCGTTTGCGGGTGATCTACAAAGATTACACGCGCAATCTGTAACAGGCGCAAACAGCAGGATTTAAATGAGGATTTAGCGTGCGCTCTCCCTGCGCCACGGAAAGTTCAGAAGAGCATGTGGTAAATGCAAAATGAAATTCATCCTGATAGAGAGATGTTAGTTTCAGAGATATGATGAGGCAAATAAAAAACAGAATATAAGATAAATATGAAGAGTTCATTTGCAAAAAAAGACAAACGCCATTTAGAAAAAAACGGAGTTAACTGCTTTTGCAAATAAACTCTTCATTTACTTTTTGAATATTTTCAGAAAATCAAGCTCACATGAAGTAGAAGGTTTTAATGATGTAAAATGGAGATAGGACGTTTGTACCCGACAGCAACAAAAGCAGTTAACTGTTTTTCCACAGTGGCGTTTGTCTGTTTTTGCAAATGAACTCTTCATAATAACTATAAATAAAAATAATGCAGCAGGTTTCCCTGTGGGTCGTAAGAAGAGGCCAGTTTAAGGACATGGATAAGGACACGCTGTTGATGATCTGATATTACGCACAGACTGCGCGCTCTTTGGCACAATGCCAGGCGCGGGACCTGCGTAATTGCCCCCCACCCCATGCAAAACTCAGTAAAAAAATAGTATCATTAGTTTGTGCGACGTTACTGGTTATTTTCACTGAGTTTTTGTGGGATGGGGGCCAACATCACGCAGGAAAGCAACCTCAGAGCAGCAGCAGTTGCTGGGGTGTGGAGGAGCAGGAGATGATTTTAATTTAAAAATATGCCATTGGCAAAAAGTAAAAGAAAATAAAAAGACATAATACATAATTAATGTCAGCTTTAACTACCATGATGCTGCAGCTGCAGATGTTCTGGTTCATGTCTAGAATAACCCGTGTTTAACAGTGATGTTGATTGTTATTTAATTAAATAATGAAAACTTGACGTGTCGCCTGAACACATCATGAAAAATGATTCTGACCCGATGTCTGCAGTCCTGTGTGCAGCATCTTTCAGCCATCAGTGCGTAAAGCTGCCAGTTATACCTGCTTTTCAGACGTGCTAAATTACACGCAATCTTTTGCCCCCGCTTTCCGTTGAACGGTTAATAGATCACATTGCGCGTGTTAAACTGAGGTTTTGCATAGTCTCCTCCCAATATTTTGCGCCTTCTGGTAGAAACGCCCAGTTTTGCATATTCATCTGCAGCAGATGCGCAAAATGGACAGCGGCGCTATTTTGCCCCTTGACAGGCGCAAACCTCCTTTTGCCCTGCTTTGTAAATCAGCTCTGGCGGATTATTGCGTGCGTAATGAAGATAGCGCCTGTTTTAACAAGCGCAAACCTTTCGTAAATCGGGCCCCAAGAGTATGAAGATTAACCTTATTGTGAAGCATTTCTTCATTTATTATGTCTTTTTAAGCAAGTTTTTTAAAATATGGACAATGCTTGTGTGGTTAAGTGCAAATTTTGCCTGAAGAAACTTCCCAAAATGCTCTACAGTTACGGTAATAACATTTTAACCACTTCATGTTGTGAAATGTTCCTTCATGAGGCCTCTTTCTGGTTGTGATTGAGAATACCTTTACAGTAAAAAGACTTAAAGGCCCTGTACCTGATTTTATTTTAATCTTTTTCAGAGAAATGCTTTCTACACGGTATAATATGGGTTAAAAGAGGTTATTTCATGAAAATAAATCACTCATTGATTGCATATATGCATGAATCCAGGCCTTTTTAGTTTAGGTTTCTAATGCTGGCGTGACGCTCTCTTCATGCCAATACTGTTTGTTCTACATAAGTTTCGGTTTCCTATCAGCCACTTACAGCGTTTTCGAACGAGTAGCACCATCCCCTCTCGCGTGCACGGCAGCACTTGTAAACAGAACCGCATGGCGTCTACAGAAGGGAAAGTGGTGATACCGCAGCAAAACAGCCTGAAAGCATAAAAACTGAGGAGGCGAGAGATGAAACACAGGAGAGACCAAAGAAGGAATCAAGTTCGTGTAAATCTCGGTGGATTGTACTGACGGTAGAGAGCTGGACGCCTCGGACTGAATGTGGACTGGAAGTCCACCTGGACAGCTATTTTTTTCAATAACTTTCTTCTTAGTAACATGTTATATGTCCTCCTCTGCTGGTCTACTGTATATAATACATAGTGATATTTACACCATAACGCGACGAAGCTTTACATCACTGCTTCTCGAAGTGGCTGGTTAGAAACTGACATGTTGTAATGTCGCCTATAACATCATAACTCGTCATAATTGTGCATCTGTGTACATAACTGTAGTTACGGTAAACTACCGGTTGTGATAGAAAATGTCATTTAGCTGATCTGCAGCCATTTACTGCAACCAGAACAGGAAAGATGCAAGTTTTCTCTGCAGAGTTTCTTTGTGCACAAGTATGATATTGTGCACTTTATTTCATGCATGTTGAGTGGGAGGGGGAAAAAAAGAATGGAAAGAGCGTTTTTCACTGGAAGAAACAGGGGCGGGGCTTACAGTTCAAACTACACTGTTCACCTCGCTCATGGTCGAAAATGTGCAAAATCAGGTATAGTGCCTTTAAGTTTGATTAAAAAGAGTTATGCTCTTTGTATTAGCCAATAGACACCAGAGCAAATTAACCTATGCCAACTGTGCAAGATAGGGGTATAGGCTGGATTTATTTTCTATGTGGGCCGACAGAAATTTGGGCAGCTTGTTTATAGTGCTGCTAATACAGAGATGGAACCCTTCCAACCCCCTTACGTGGGCTTTGAAGGGCAGAGCCATGTTTCCCCCAGTCGTGCTGACATTTCCAGTTGCTATTCAGATCCATATAGATTTCCACCAGTTTGTCACTGATATCAAACAGTTCTTTAACGATGACTAGTATTATTTGTGCAATTCAAAGGTGTCAATGGGCTAAATCAGAGAAGTGGGTGGGGCTAAGTACACCCTGGTCCTAATATGGCTGCGCCCTTGGTGCAAGTACAATGCTTAATTCCAAGGTAATTAAGAAATATTTTAAAAGAAATTTAAATGAATTAAACCACTGAAGATGTCCAGTACCATCTGTCTGTTTACCTGTCAAAAAATTATTTATGCCATTGTTATTGTTTACCTGGAAAAGCACTGCAGGGAGTTGGAGCAGCTCCCCTGTGAGAAGGTTGTACTGCCAGATTGTGCATGAATAATGTAGATGTTTTGGGTGTTTAGGAATTTTGTGTTGACATGTGATCCATCAATTAATGCTGGATAAGCTGTAAAAGCTCAAAGTATAAGAAAATGAGTTTGGGAAATAATGTCACCAACAAATTTATTATAAAAAGTTGTAATTCACCTGCACAAAAATATTCACAAAGCTCAGTTACTGTAGTTGGAACTTTTTTTGTTTTTTTCATTTTGCATAAAAACAAAGTTTTTTGTAGGTTTTGCTGGATTTTGTTGCCAACACAATCTGGTCAGATTATCCTGGCATTTAACCACTGGCCAACAGGTAAACAAATGCAACCTGACTTTAAAATACACTATTAGTCAAAGTTTGAACACACTATCCCGGATGAAACCTTTGACCAGAAGTATAGTTTAATAAACATATCATTTTTTGGGGGAAAAAAGCAACTTCAAAGCAACCAATAAGTGCAAAATGTTGCAAAAAAAAATTCACATCTGTCAGACAGATCTGTTGTACAACAGCAGATAACTCATATTTAGTAATGTAGCATTGCACAGGTAAGGACAGAGTCTGTGGACTCAGCTGTTTGCATCAAGGCCAAAACAAAAGTTTATGTTACATGTTCTCTCTTCTGGCTGCATAGTTATATATTTCATCATTTAAATTCAGATGGGTGGCCTCACTCTCTTTTTTAAACTTATTTATAGTCATCTTTTGTAGTCCTCTGTATTATGCAAAATCAAGCTTGTTTGCTGTGCATCCTGGACTCTAGGAGTCCCCCATTGTTACCAGTCCTTTTTGTGGTCTTCATGGACAGAATCTCAAGGTGCGGTTAGGGAGATGATTGTGTCTGGCAATGGGGACTCAGGGTTTTGTCTGCAGTTTTTTGCAGATGTGGTGATGTTGTGCTATGACTTTCAATGACCTAGATTGGTTTACAGCTGAGGGCTGAAGCAGCCAGAACAAAGACCAGCTTCGGTAAGTCTAAGATGATGGTTCTCGGATAAAAAAAAATAGTTGAGAATTCATCTCTGGTCAGGAGGAAATCTTTGCCTCAAACGGAGGACTTTAAACACAATTTACATCCGTGTGTGTTGCGGCCTTTGGAGCTAATTGTGGTGATTTTAGTCTATGGTCCAGGTCTCAGTGGACGCAGACACGACTGTGGTGCATCAGAAGCATCCCAGAAGTGTCTCGCCACTGCGCTCTGCTAAATATGGCCGTCGGATCGATTTTTGACACTGCGTGGTTTCAGCAGTTCAGATAGGACCAGACAGGAAATCAGCCACAGGAGCACTGGATTTCAAAATAAAAGCCCCCCTGAGATTTGCAATCACCTGATAATTGCGTCATTATTGGTGACATCAGGATAAGAGTTGGGCGGCAGTGGCAGCAGAGCAGGTCGGCCAATGATCGAAGGATCGGCAGTTCGAATCCCGATCCCCCAGCCATCTGTCGTTGTGTCTTTGGGCAAGACACTTAACCCTCTTTGCCTCCAGTGGGGGCACCACAGGTCTATGAATGTGTGTGAATGTTCCAGTGGTGGTCGGAGGGGCCATAGGCACAAAATGGCTGCCACGCTTCCGTCAGTCTGTCCCATGGCAGCTGTGGCTACATATGTAGTTTACCATCACCAAGTATGAATGAGGAGTCAATGAATAATGGATCTACTGTGAGCACTTTGAGTGCCTTGAGAAGCGCGATATAAATCTAATCCATTATTATTATTATTATTATTATTATAAGAGTCAATTGTCAGGGGGTCTTGGTTCGTTTTTTTATCACTGTTGCGTCCCAGGCTATGGGCTGGGACATCCACTGACTGTTTCCATCGAGGCTCAGCAAATCAACAGCTCGTCACTATCTAACCATTTGCACCTGTCACTCACTACCTGACATCTACTCATCTTCCCCCTGACTGGACAATAATTCCCACTCCACTTGGCCAATTGGAGTGGAGTTATGTATACATATATACATTCACACCTTGGGGAGCTAAAAGCAGCCCTCGGCTGATCTGCTGCTCTTTTGTGTTTCTGTTTCCTTTTTGGAGTCTTTGGTTTAGTTTGTCACTAGTTTCAGGCCTTCCCTCAGTTCTGTTTTTCCTTTAGTTGTTTTGCCTTGATTCTTTTATCGTGTATGCTGAGGCCATGTGCTGAAGCTTTATGTTAAACTTGGTTGGTTTATTTGTGTATTTTGGCTTTTATTGTGAAATAAATGGCTTTTTTTTACACTCCTGTTTCCTTTGTTTTATGTTGACAACCCTTTACCCCTAGATACAGTATCTGGGTCGTAACATAAGTGGGGGCTCGTCCAGGATTTATTTCTTGTGGTTTGAAGAAGACGACTGCGTGCTCAGCAGTTTCTCAATTGCTTGCTGTAATTTGGTGACTTTACCTGGCGACTTTACCTTTCTATAAAGCAGAATTCGGTTTATGAGAGTAGATAGCCTTAGAGCTTTTATTATGGTTTGCCTTTGCTGTGGTCATTTTGATTTATAGATTTGAGACGTTATTCACCACAGTGTTAAAACTATGTAGTTTTAACACTTTCCCCAACACTGTGTTTTGTTTTGCATCTGTTGTGTACCAACTTGTCTTGGTTGTAGAATAAATTTACAGTATTCACTTTTATACATCTTACTGTCCCATTCTTTCTTGTTACTTCCCTTCAACCCACTTTCTCTTTAAAGCCGGGTTGAAACAATTTCAGTGGACCACCGGATGCTTATCCAGCCCTCTTTATCATGGTTTTCATCATATGATCTCTTGTGACAGTTGATGGACGTGTGATGGGCGCATGATCACTTGGTGCCTCCAAGTGATCATGCGCCCTCCTTCTTCCTGCAATAATCTGGCGCTGCAAGTAGAGATCCAATAGGGGATTATCACATTTCCGGTCCGGTTTCGGAAGTGAAACATTTGACACTTCCTGTTCCGGGCCATGTAACGACAGCCGTTCCTGCTCTGTTATACTGTTTAAATCGGATAAACTCCAAACATATTTAAGTTTTATTCTAGACTGAAGTGATACTGGATCAAAGCGATCGATTTGCCGCGGTGAAGGGCGAATTTATAATAAAACACACGTTTGTTTGTCCCCAGTGGGGCACAACACCGGCACTTCACAGCATGCTAGCATTAGCCAGCTAACGTTACTGACGTGCTTAACATTGTGCGTCTTAAAACACACAAACATCTGAAAATCGGGTCTGTCCTCCCGTTTCCAGTGGAACAACTGGGGACTGCCAAGAAAGGAGACGCTTTAGATGATTGTGTGTTTTCAGCCGCACAAAGTAGGCAAGTCATCAAGCTGGCGAATGCTCCTGCTACAATAGTCGCCAGTCTACTCTGTTATACTTTGTAAATCGGATAAACGCAGCAAGTTTTATTCAGACTGAAGTGATGCTGAGGAAGAAGTGGATTAAAACGACAATGCGGGTGAAGGACGAACTTTATAATAAAACGCCACGTTTGTTTGTGGCCGGCAGACTGCGCAGTCGTGTTGCAGGTTAGCATTGCCAGCAACTGGCGGCTGAAAACACACAATCATCTGAAAGCGTCTCCTTTCTTGGCAGTCCCCAGTTGTTCCACTGGAAACGGGGAGGTACAGACCGATTTTCAGATGTTTGTGTGTTTTAAGACGCACAATGTTGAGCACGTCAGTAACGTTAGCTGGCTAATGCTGCATGCTGTGAAGTGCCGGTGTTGTGCCACACCGGCGACAAACAAACGTGTTTTATTATAAAGTTCGTCCCTTCACCGCGGCAAATCGATCGCTTTGATCCAGCTTTTGATCCAGTATCACTTCAGTCTAGAATGAAAACTTAAATATGTTTGGAATTTATCCGATTTAAACAGTATAACAGAGCAGGAACGGCTGTCGTTAACATGGCCCGGAAGAGGAAGTGTCAAAAGCCGGCAACTTCCGGTAAGCGTGATAATCCCCTATTAGCACCAGGAGTGGGCCTATGGACTCTGGATGGATAGCAGCCTATACAGAGCACAAAGACATGCTTGTGAAAAGAGGGGGAGAGATGTGACAGTTCACGGTCCTGTCACTATGCCTCCAAGTGATCATGCGCCCTGGCTACTTGGCCAAGGTGACATCCTTTTGGCTGGATGGTTAGCGCGCATGACTCTCACCCAGGAGTCTTGGGACTGAATCCTGCTGCACTTGCAATTCTCCTGTGATTTTGTTATTTTTATTAGTTGACGCCCATTTTAGGTAGGAAGGAGACCGTGACACATGGATCCAGTGTGAATTGGCCAGAAGTATCTCCAGGGGTCTGTCTCAATCTGCGCACTTGCACTACGTAGCACAGTATTTTTGAGAGCAAGCGCAGTTTTAATTAAAATTTAGTGCTCTGGAAATACCTGGATGCTGCCCTACAGGGTTCCTACATGTTTTAACAAGTTAAATTTAAGATCTTTTTAAGACCACTTGGAACAGAATTTAATGCCCAATACACAGCCACACCAGCAAAAACACAGATCCCTGTACATTTACAAAGGTAATGTAAAAAAACATAGATTTGGCCAAAGCCAACTTTGGCCATCATTAACTACGTCCATCACTGGTACCCGGTTTGAAATTGTCTTCCAAAAGGTAAATGAGATGTTTACATAAACACACAAACCTCAGGCTGACAGGTGATGGCTGTGCAAAGATCAGCCCTGATCTCTTTCTGACTGGCTAATATAAAGGTTCTGTCGAGATTTATTGGTTGGGAAAAACATGTGGATCTTTTTTTTTTTGTTGTTTTGTTTTATTTTTGTTTTTTTTAAGTGATGGAAATCAGTTGAAGCATAAGTTAATTAAATACCTATCATATTAAATTGAAGACCACAACTGTCATATTCAAGGATATTTTAAGGTATTAAATGCAGATTCATAAATTAGGACTTTTTAAGACCCAACGGGAACACTGTCCAAGTAACGGTCAAAAATCCAGTGCAGAACAAAGCGTACTACTAAACGGATGCCATCTTGCTGAGGTAGCGGAATAGGTGGGACTTTTGAACTGTTTTCAGAGCTGAATAATGGCGGTGAACGAAGCGGTGGCGACCCCTGCTGCAGCGGACGCTGTATTGTACTGATGTAAGTAACGTTGATTAAATAATTCAGATATAATTGCTAATGTATATGTAGCATGCTACCAAGCTGTTCAGTCCCTGATTACAGTTATGATCTGGTCATGTGTTTGAAGTCACGGTTTTACCAGCTAAGTCAGGGTTTCTCAATCCTGATCCTCAGGGACCCCTGCCCTGCAGGTACTCCAGGTTTCCAACTCCATCACACCTGATTCAGATCAACTCAACTGCTCATCAAGTTCTTTGCAAGCTGCTAACGAGACTTTCATCTGAATCAGGTGTGTTGAAGTAGGAATATCTTGAAAACCAGCAGGGCAGGGGTCCCTGAGGACCAGGATTGAGAAACAGTGGGCTAAGTAGAGTTAGCTCACGTTAGCGGTCAATGTTAGTACGTCACTTTCGGTAAGTGCAGTGCTTTATTTGGGTCAGCATTTAGTGTGCACAACAGACAAAGTACACAGTGCACACTACACACTGAAATTCAAGTGCACTTGGGCGAGTGCTCTGTTTGAGACACAGCTTAGGTCTTGCTCATGAGTGATAGCTAATCAAGGTGGGAAATGGAAGGATCGGTGTGGCATCAGCAGGAATGAGGACTGTGTATGGAGCCATTGTTGGATTTTACAGATGCATCTTTATTTTCCATGCCTCACCAAAATCATGTGAGTTGAGTCATAACTGAAAGAGTAAGACTGTGGACACAAACAGCTGAGATGACCTTCCCTCACAAGGCCGTTGGCTCACCTCTCGGGATACAGTAATCAAAAAGGAGTCAGGTGGATACCTGATTAGGATTCCTCCCTGGTCGCCTCCTTTGGAAGTGTGTCAAGCAGCTGGGCCAAGACCTTTAGGAAGACCCAGGACACACTGGTGAGATTATTTCTTCCTGTTGGCCTGGGAATGCCTTGGGATGCCTTGGGATATCCCAGGAGGAGCTAGAGAGTGTTTCTGATGAGAGGGAAGTTTGGATTTCCTTCTTGAACCAGTTGCCTCCATCACCTGACCTCAGATGGATGGATGGATCTCACAATTTCGAAGCAAAGTACTTTCCTTGTGTACCTCTGAAAGCTGTCTTTTCTTATCACTACTCCTTTTTAACATACATGTCTTATTGTAAAGGAAGTAACTGGTTAAAGGTTAACGTGTAACTGAAAGAAATTTTGACATTCATTGCAATACTTCTCCTGGCACTTGGTATTTCAAGAAAACCTTTTGTATATTTGCCTCTGGGCTACCCTAAGAGCTGGTACTTAACATTCTCATTTGCTTAAGTAGACTATTGTCTCCTTTCAGATACAAAAACAGTCTGAAAAAAAAAAAAAAAGTACAGAACGTCTGAGTTTCTGTTCAACAGTTTTCCTTTTGGGAAAACATCGTTTTGATACAAGGTAATCAGGCCATTATATGTGCCTGTGTGATTCTTCCCCTTCAGAAGAGCTCTTCATATGAGGGTCATGTTGGGAGAAAGCTCTCCATTTCCTAAATGTGGATCAGTGAGATTAATATTCTGCTGATTGATATTATTTGGGGAAATGAGCCTGAAATAGAGCTGATGCTGACACTGTTTCACCACCTACCTGAATGCCGTTATTATAGGACAAACTTTTGTGTTACTTATCCACGGGGGTATTTATATACTCCAGAGGAAACTGATGGATGAATTTCAGATGTGCCTCCCTGGAGTCTTTGGTGATGTTTCCATTTCTAGACCAGGGAAACATGCTTGGCGCAGCCCATGGGAATGGAGTATCCGGGTGCCCATCCTGCGGTTCAGTTGCCTCACCACACAATGATGCTGTTAGTCCAACTGCCTCCTGCTCAGGTTCTGCATGAAACAGGGCAAATGCATTAACATTATACATAATATATACAGGTGAGTGCATGTTTCAAACCACACGCATACAACAGAGGACTCAGGAGCTGCTGACAATTATTTTTCTTTCACATCAGGCAGTGTGCTACAGAAATACTGCATGCAGATCGCACCCATTTTGTTCCACTTCTCCCTCATTTATCCTTACAACATACATTTTGATTTATTTCAGCATCCTGCACGCTAAAACTAGGAAAAATGGACCAGCTTTATCTGCTATTCTGAGAGTAAAAGTCAGCTCACAGCACAGTTTGCTTCATCCAGCGAGTTTATTTCCCAAGTGGTCTCATTTTTAACCATGACTTTCCAAAAATACATCATACATACATATCTAAATGACTATTCATACTGCAAAGGCCAGTTCTTCTGATATTGCTTGGAAACCCGTGAGACACAACTTTTATAGCACATTCATCATGTAACAAAGAAATATTAAAGGAAGAATAACTCTTAAAATGAATGCATGTATTGACATTAGGGGAGGGGATCCTTAAGCACATCACTGTCTTATTCAAATATGACTCAGATGGCCATGATGCAGTTAAAAATGATAAAATGATGCATCTTTTGTCCTGTGGGACTACTTGACTATTTTTGCTTTCGAAATGGAAACATGCAACATGGCTTTTCATGTTTGTTGAAATGAAATGAATGAAATGAAAAATACATTATTTATCCCAGAAGGGAAATTCAACAATGAAAAACAATGAAAAAGCAACAAAGAAATTTAAATTCAAAATTGTGACCAACAACTAAGAATAAAACAACTGGTTTATCTATTGGTTAATGCAGAATGTCTGTTTCCACCACAGTATGCACCCAAGAAACCAGTTTGGTTGTTTTTAACCCAAAGCCTAGGTAACTGTTGGACTAACCCAGCTGTGGTTAATTTGACCCAATAAAATGGATTGTTCATTTTAACCCAACTAAATGGGTCACACATTTAATTCATATGCCGATCTAGTTAATTAAAATTATGTTTTTTTTATTACTATATTAATACCAAATGGGAAATTTAGTCTCTACATCTAATTCATCTCGAGATGAATAGAGAGCATATTTATTTGAGTAAAGTATGGTAAAGAGTAGAATGGGAGTAGGGATGGGCATACAGAGACCCTGAAGTTGATACTTCGATACCAGCCAGACAAAATATCGGATTCAAGACTTTTTGGGGGGTATCCAGATATCATTGTACAGATACTAAACATGCAATTTGTTTCCACCTCTCAGAGTTTTAGGCGATGAAATGATGTGTGTGTGTGTGTGTGATGTGAAAGCAGCCAGATTCTAGCTTCTGGGTCACATGATGGTGGTAGCCTATCAGATGTCATGATGATGCTGCTACTGTTAGTGATGATGATGATCTTTTGGTATTTTTCAGTACTTTAATGCAGGTTATTGAACATTATGTTTTTGTAAATTTATAATTTTACTATTACATTTTATATTTGCATAATTTTTAACTGAATACATTTAAATAAACTTAACCTGTACTTAAGTTATTTAATAACTGGAAGACGTTTTAATGTTATTGAATTTAATTTCCTCACCAGTATAATTTATTATTGTTTTAAAATAATTTCTTTCCTCTACTTCTATTCTCAAGTTTTACTATATCTGATATTGCCTTTTCATTCAAGATATTAATGCAAACTGTACAATCATGTGATTTTCTTTTACGAGACAAAAAAAAATCTTTTTTTTTTGTACTGGCAGAGTCAGAGGCAGGCATGATACAGTATGTTTACATTTTGCAACCCTTTACACCTATAATGGTCATGTGTCCCTTTCTATTGTAAATCTTTGTAATGAGATGTTTATGAATATTATAAATTAACCCCAAATTTTAACGGTGCTCAGATCTCTCTGATCCAAGCTGCAGAGCCCAGAGTGTAGATTTATCCAGTATGAGAATTAAATACTTTCTGAAGTGCCATGCTTGTGGTGGGATTTTAATTGTGGGATTTGCACAAGTCTGAGATTGAATATTTTTCGGATCAGTACAGCATTAAATAAACAGTGAGATCGTTTAAAGAGTTGAAATATGTAGCTGAAGTCACAAGCATACTCATCTAAATTTTGTTCATGTAAATAGATAACTGTTTAGCATGTCATAGTGGGTCAATATTTAAATGCAGATATTTAAGTGTTTAAATAACTTGAAACAATGCACTTTATTGTTAATGGCAGTGTTGATCATTTTTGCAGAAACATGAGTCAGAAACAATTACATTTTTACTTCAGCATCCCTTGAGGGTGGGTGTCAGTGGTTAACTTTTGTTTCTTTGAGATTTATTATGTGAAGTTTTAAGAACTGATACATGGACAGGATTTGTAATTTATTTGTCTTTCTGTGGGTTTGGTAAAAGGATTTTTACCTGCAACTCAACCCAATCAAATAAACTGTCTTTCTAACAACACCGGAAAAAAATGGAAGATAAAAGAAGAAAAGCATTTGGGTGGAATCTGGTTGATGAGGGCATAGATGTGTCCATCCCTTTTATGTGGAGAAGCTGCACAAATTTTGGTTCAGCTGATATACTGAGTGCTACATCAAAGTAATCAAAAGAAAAGTGCATTATGAGTGGGTTTTTTCAAAATACTTTTGTCACTGCTAGTATACAGTGTCAAGCCTCTAAATCTGGCATCTGCAGGCGCCACCACAATGTGTCAGAAATCAGTTGAATTTAATCAGTTTACTACATCTACATTGTCATCACTGCAGCTTTGATAAGAAAGCTCTCTGCGTGCTGTAACCTGGCTGCACGGTGGGAGCTTGCCAGTAAAAAGGTGATCACCTGTGCAGGCTGACCAGCAGAGGCAGCCTCGGTGACGGGGCCAGGCTCTGTGCTCTGGAGTGGAGGGGATCAGGGCTTAGAGGGAGGCTACAGCGCCTGTAGCCTCCAGTAATCCTGGATCACAGAGTTAGCTCCGTTAGCTTCTCCCACTCACTGCGGGGATTAGAGAAACTGAGCTGACCACTCTGATGAGACACTTGTGGGGACTGGCAGACCTGGCAGGAGGATGGGTTGCAGGGGGAGCGTGGAGATGGGCATGCAGCCACTCATAACTGATGGAGACATCTATAATGAGCTTCCAATGTAACCACAAATCATTGTGATCAAATCAGAATACTCCAAAGCTGCTGCTTCACGAACACATACCAGAGAGACAATCATAACCCTTAGAGCACGGTCATGATACAACAGAGTTCTTCCTTTGTTTATACACACTAAAAAACTCCTGCATCAAACTGCTGGGTTAAAAAGGGACCAGCTAATGTCTGCGTTATTTCAACCCAAGCATTTGGGTTGTTGACCCAACATCTGGGTTAAAATAACCCAACAAACATTGTAGTCAACATAACTCAACTTTTAGGTTAAAGCAACCAAACATAGTCGTCAACATAACCTAACTTCTGAGTTAAAATAATCCAACATTGTAGTCAATACAACCCAACTTCTGAGTTAAAATAATCCAACATTGTAGTCAATACAACCCAACTTCTGGGTTAAATATTCAACCAGACAGTTGGATCAAAAAATAACCCAATTTTCTGTGTCAAATTTACCCAGATAAATAGATGGTCTCTTTATAACCCAGCAGTGGATCAAAAATAACTCATAAGTTATTTTTGACCCAGGACTTTTTAGTGTGTATGTAATTAAAACTTATCTAAACACTCTGACTAACTTTGACACCTGTTTTACTCTGTACGAATATGAAAACTCACTCTGAAAGTCACATGGAAATGCAGACTGCATCTAAGTGATTGGGGGGGCTGGAGAAGGTTCAAGTCTCAGGATTACCAATGAAACTGAACCATTGTGAGTCCTTGACCAAGGCCCTCAACCCCCCACTGCTCTCTAGTGCAGCTGTTCTCAACCCTTTCCCGACAAAGTACCCCTTGTGAAATGTATTTTAAGCCTACTACCCCCTATCTACTGCAAAGTATTTTTGGTTGAAATAATAGATTTAAAGAAAAGAAAATTGTATTTAGCCATTTTTGTCTTGTTTATCAAACTAAAACTGTGCAAAACAATGGTTATTTTGCCTTCTTTGGCCCTTAGCCATTTTTCTTTTGAGTTAGATTTCTGTTACGCTTCCACCACGACTCCATTGTTTGCATTATCAAGGTGACAGTGATTGAAGTTTGATGTCATTTGGTTCATTGGGTTAAACCATGTTTTTATGTGGAAGACAGGTTTTTAAAGAAATAGTGTGAAACTTAAGTTTAAACTCAGTTTATGACTGTGCACTTCTTTTAATGTTTATTAGATAAATTATATTGGAGGATGTTTATTTATTCATTAAAAAAAACAGACATTAAAAACATTTCTCGTTCTCCCTTGAATACCTCGAATTACTCCCAGGGGTATGCATATCCCCATTTGAGAAACAGTGATCTAGTGTGACTAAAGATTAGTGGAATGCAGAGACCCATTTCCCCATTGGACTACATGAAATTAATTATTATTATTATCATATGTATTAATTATTATTATATGTAATAAAGTACACATACAATTATAAAATTATTAAATTATTTAAAGGGGCCATATGAAAAGACAATCATATTCTGTACTTGAGACTATTTGGGGTGTTTAAAGGGGTTACAGTACCAACTCAATTACCTCAACAAAAGAAAGGAGGGTTAATGTCCGCCGGCAGTGTTGTAAGGCAATTTCAGACAGTTTAATTGTACTATAGCTCAATTCATTTACAGGAGCATTCAAGGTGCTTTACATGAAACATTTAAAGCATTACAGCGGGGTGCATAAGAAAAGAAACTTAAAGAAGTAAACTAAATTCAGAAAATCTAAAATAAGATAAAATAGAAGAAATAAAATAAAAATAATTAAGAACTGTTCAGATAAAAGGCAAATTAAAACATTTTAACCTTCATCTGACCTGCAGTTTTCTGGGAGTTTGTTCCACATGTGAGAGGCATAAAATCTGATAGCTGCCTCTTTAGGTTCAGTTCTGACTCTGGGGCCAGGAAGTAGACTTGACCCTGATGATCTGGTTGGTTTATTATGAGCCAGAAGATCAAGAATGTATTTAGACTCTACACCATTCAGAGTTTTGTAAACTAACAGCATGATTTTGAAGGCAGTGTACAGATCTGAGAACTGGAGTTGTTGGATCCACTTTCTTGGTCTTGGTGAAAAGTGGATCAGCAGCATCCTGGAGCTGTCTGATGACAGCATTACAGTGGTAATGCTTCTAAAATAAAATGCTTGGACAAGTTTTTCTAAATCCTGCTGACATCAGTCCTTTAAAGGCTAACTTCATTTCTAGGAGTATATACGTGCATTTACTCATCTTTAAAATTTCTGCATCACTTTTGCCCCTTTTCTACCATCACTTTGTGATGTAACACTGGTTACATCACCAAGTGTATGTATGTTGTTTGGTAATGGTAGTTACTGTTTGCCAAACACTTTTTTTTGTGTGGTACTTGTTTGTTTGATTGTTGAAATATTTTCTGAAATGTCTTTTATTTTTCTTTAATTGTCTGAAATAAATCTACAAATCTAAATCAAAATTTTCTGCTCAACTCACCCCACCTCTCCTCGGTTAGTGGCCTTTTCTAATCAGGGCTGAGGTGATACATTTTCTGTACCTACTCTGGCGAGGTTCTGATCGTGCTGAGTCGAGTAATGTTTGACGTCATCTTAAAGCATGCCACCTATCGGTCAAGGGGTTAGCCAATCAGATGTCAGGGTCAGAGAGTGACATCATTAAAAGACCAACAGATCACAGTCCCTACTGGTAGGTGGTGGTAACGCACCTCATTAATTGTTTGCCAGCTGCCAGGTAAAAACAGCAACAGGGGAAGAAGATGAGGAGAAAGTAGATGCTTTGGGGAGATTGCTATTTGCATAAGTATTGGTTGAGTACAGATATCTCAGTTGGTAAGGCACTGGACTTTTAATTCAAGGGTCTTGGGTTCAAGTCCCAATAAAATATATAAAAGAAGATTTAAAGGGACTTGAGGCAAGATTAAGAAACAAAACTCACAAGCTTCAGGTAACTGCAGCCACAAGCCAAGCCATCACAGGAGCGTGTACAAACGTTTGCTGACGGCAAAATAATCCATAACTATCGCTTACAGTGTTTGAATTCAATGCGACCATCTTTTTCCTGCATCAAAACTGCGGATTTAGGTCATTTGACGTCATGTCCGCAGGGCAGCGCGGGAAATTCGGACACAGAATTGCAGCGCATTTTGCAGCACACAGCCTGTTCAAGGCAACGGAGAGAAACATGAATGGAAACGTTATTTTTGGTATTTAGCGCTTGATCACCCATTAGTATGAAAAAAAGGGACATTCATGTTTGTTTTTTTTTTAAATTCCTGCCTCAAGTCCCTTTAATTGAACACCATTCTTTTGAACCCTCCACCATTGGGTTACCAACTGAGCTATGCAAACTTTGTGATGAAGGTCACAAATAACCATCTCATCCATACCTCTCATCTTCTTACCTCGTCTTCTTCCTCTGTTGCTGTTTTTACTGGCAACTGGTAAACAATGAATGTGTTGCGTTACCGCCACCTACTGGTAGGGAGTGTGAACTGTTGCTGCTGTCATTTGCGATGCACAATCTAGTTCTGTACGTGGCAGCAGCAGCTTCACTCTTACCCCGCCCACTTGTGATCAGGGTAATGGATTGTAATCGTAAAGCTACCAAGCCAAGTTGAACTGAGTTGAGTTTAGTTGAGTTGAGCTGACCTGTGCTGGTGGAAAAGGGCTATTTGACTCCTTCGGAAGATATTACGTTGAATCCCCCTTCAGTGTACATCCAGTATAATGGCGGAGACGGGGCAGTCACTATACAGATGCGGGCATAAAAAAGTTCCCCTTTCTGCCGACTGCCAGCCACTTATCAGCGACTTGTCTGCTAATTCAGTCACACAGAGAAACACCTGTGTGCCCAGGGGAAACGATTTCAGAGCTTAAATGAATGCCCGGAACAAGGACGTTTCCATATGCCAAGTTTGGACACCTGTACGTGATGACGCATTTGTGGGACAAATCGTTCAGCCAGTGATAGTGCAGTAATGGTGCACTATTACTGCACCACTGCTGGCAGAAAAAGGTCGAACTTTTTCATGCCCGCATCTGTATATGGCATCATCTGCATCAAAACTCCTTGATTTTCACCAATACCTTAAAGTGATACCATTAACTTTTGAACCCAATGTTAGCCAAATGTTATGATACATTATATTCTGTCATTATTATTAATGTAAGTAACTATAGCTTATTTCTGCGGTCAATATAAAGCACTTGGCGCATGTTGTTGCTCTGAGGGGGCTGTCGTTCTCAAAAAACAGGCATTGTAACTTCTCAGGAGCAGGCCGTCTCTCATTGGATCATGTAACCTGGAGCACTAGAAAAAAATCAGCTTGCAAGAGCAACACTTTTCCAAAACAAAGACTGAGACTGTTTAATTTTGAGACAGCTGTGGCGCCTGTGGGAAGATATAGGTTTAGTGCCCATAGTGGCCAAAAGTTACACTGTATAACTTTAAGTTGAATGAACAAACAAATAAGTACTATTGTCCTGTGAGTTCAGATTTAGCTTTCCATTAGTTATCATGGTGTTGTACACACTTTTCAGGGCCGCTTGTTCATGATGCGCGCTTCCATAGCAGAGCTGAGAAGAGCAGCTCGCTACCAAGACAACAACAAAAACACAATTTGTGAAACTCTGAACTCACGGGACAATAGTACTTGTTTGTTCGTTCATTCTACTTAAAGGGACTTGAGGCAAAATTAAGAAACATAAGTCGCTTCAGGTTACTGCAGCCACGAGCCAAGCCGTCATGGGAGCGTGCACAAACTGAAGCTATGATGTTGTTTACTCACCTTTATCTTCGTAGTTACACATTTTAGAGTTTTTCAATTGATCTGGATCGTTTGCTGACGGCAGAATAATCCATAACTATCGCTTACAGTGTTTGAATTTATCGTGACCGTCTTCTTCCTGTATCAAAACTGTGGATGTAGCGTCATTTGACGTCACGTCTGCAGGGCAGCGCGGGAAATTCGGACACCGAATTGCAGCGTATTTTGCAGCTCACAGCCTGTTCAAGGCCACGGAGAGAAACGTGGATGGAAACATTCTTTTTTGTATTTAGCGTTTCATCACCCATTAGTATTAAAAAAAAATGGACATGCATGTTTGTTTGTTTTTTTTAAATTCATGCCTCTAGTCCCTTTAAAGCATTGATGAAATCAAGGAGTTTTGCTGCAGATGATGCCTTATATAGTGACTGCCCCATCTCCGCCATGTACTGGATGTACACCGAGGGGCGACTCAATGTAGTATCTTCCAAAGGAGTCAAAGTGATGCAAAAATTTTACAGATGAGTAAATGCATGTTTATACTCCTAGAAATAAGCTCCAGGTTGAGAAAAAAGAAAGTTATCCTTTAATCCTCAATGTATTCTTAAATGTTCCCTCGTTGTGCAGTTTGTAACTTACTACAGTTCAGTCTCGTTTACTTCTGGGGACTGTCAGGTCTTTAACAGGCCTAAACTGCACAGTTTACAACAGTCATATTTTGAGGATTCCATTGCAATAACAATCTCCAGATTTGATTTTTTTATGATTTTTTTGGGTGCAGATTTGATTTTATATGCAATACTTTGATATTGATACCAAAAAAAGAAAATCAATTCAACATTGTGAAACAAAAAATCCAGATACTTAGATTTATGTCTCCCATCCCTAGTTATGATAATACTCTGAATCCTTAAAGGGAGAATTAGGCTCTTTTTCCACCAAGGAGCCTGACTCAGGAGACTCAGGACAGGATAGTTTGGTGGTAAACCCGGATCTCTGTTGCATCAGTCAACCAGACCCTTACCTGGTAGGCGCTGTATAAGCCAGATATGGAGCCAGCAACACTGGATGAACTCATCACTGCCCTCAATCTTCACTGGGTGAAAACATCAGCATCCCAGGGGGTGAAGTCTCTGTTCAACACGGGAAACGAGCCATGCTCTGGAAGAAAGCAGGTCCATTCATCTGTATCAGGGACTGATAACTTCCAGTCTCTGCCACGGTGCTCTGATCTGAGCTGTGCAGACCCCTGTGATCAGATCACAGTCCTATATCACTTCAGCAATGAAACCAGTAGTGACTGTTTTTACTTCACAGACTCCTTTTACTGGATAAAATATACTGAAGATGGGACTCAAATCTCAAATGTTCATATTGTCATGGAAGTAATTATATTCATGCCACCTGCTCCCACGACAACCCAAATGTTCTGATGTGCATATATCACTGACTCGGTTCCATCTCCGTCTGCAAGAAGACGCATTAAGGTGAAGACACACTGAACAGATTGCTGACCGTCTTTTAGTCTGACTGATCAGTCAGCCTCCGTCTCCCCGACATGGACAGAAAAGTGCCAAAAAACACACTGAGCCAACTCCACACTCGGGCATACCTTCTGCACAACATATAATGTCGCCACAACAGCAAGTGGTGCTGCAGAAAATTGAGCTTAAAGGGGAAGTTCAGAATTTTTGACATAGGGCCTCATTTACAAATGAGCCAGAATACTACTTATCACTGAAGACAGTTTCAACATATTTCATTCCGTTATCCTAGTTCTAAGAGGTTGCTGGTGCTAATGCTAGTGGAAGTCTATAGGAATCTGCTAGCCTGTCATTTAAACCAATCTTATCCACTCCAGAGAAGATCCGAGGCAAATCAGCAAGCCTATCTGTGTAAATGCCGTATTAAACTAGTAAACTCGTGTGTTAAACAAGTAAAACTAGCCTTGTATGACAAATTCTGCATTACATATTGAGGAACTAGTTTCTTACCAGCTTACTACCTTTGTCAGTGTATTTCGGTACATAAAGACAAGGTGACAGTTTGATGGAAAAAGTTCGAAATCATCTTCAAAATCTGACATATCCTCATGCCTTTCAGACGTTGCCGTATTTTAGACTTTATATTTGTGTAAATAGATTCCTTCATGCATGTAGCAGCTGATGACATCACTCTGCTGCCAAATACAGGAAGTAAAACTTTGTAAAGTGTCTCAGCAGCAACAATCAAATTGCAACAAAATGCAGGTTTGTTTCATTTGTAACATTATTCTATTAACACGGCATTCACACAGATAGTCTGAAGTTAGAAATGATTTGCCTCGGATGTTCTGTAGAGTGGATAAGATAGTTATTAATGACAGGCTAGCAGATTCCTATTGACTTGCACTAGCATTAGCATTGGTGACCCACTGGAACTACAATAACGGAATGAAATATGTTGAAACTGTCTTCAGTGATAAGTAGCATTCTGGCTCACTTGAAAATGAGGCCCTATGTCAAAAATTCTGAACTTCCCCTTTAATGAAGAAAATAAGAGGGAAACAACACCTGGTCCTACAATTCATGATGTCGCTCATAGTGCTCGAACCCTACACATCAAATCTTCATCATCCACTAAACAGCATTAAAGGGATACAACACCCACAGAATGATGTGGCTTAATTTTCTACTCACCCTTATGCTGAGCAAGACTGTGGTGCACTTTTTAATATCTCAAATGCAGCCGGACATGGGGGCGGTTTTCATCATCTGCCAACTTTCAAATAATGGTGTTCACCAGTGCTCAAAACAAAAATGTCCATAAAAGTCCATAAAAACTTGTCAATATTCCTCCATACTGCTTGTCCAATGTAATCCAAGTGTCCTGGGTGGGTAGCGTCCATAATTTACTCGAAACGACATAATTTAGTATATTTTTATAGCCTAAACAGCAGAACATTGCACTTCCTATTTGTGCATTTGTGCAATTTCACGACACTACAGAAGCGACAGTGTTCAGCGCCCACTCTGCCGATAATGCAAGCGTAGGAGAAGAAATTCACTGGTTACATTGTGCTTAAAGCGACCAAGCTGCGGACAAACACAAGAGGGGTTGGCTATTGATTTAAAAGAAAGAAAGAATGCGCGATCTCGTCTGCCATGGCTTCTGTAGTCATGAACTTGTATGAATGCTCAAATAGAAAGTACAATGTTCTACTGTTTAGTCTATAAAAATATGCTAAATGATGTTGTTTCGAATAAACTATCGATGCTACCCATTCATGACACTTGGGATTGCAGTGCACAAGCAGTATGGAGGAATATTGCCAAGTTTTTGTGGACTTTTATGGAACTTTTTATCCCCATTTCCACCAACTCATGGGTCGGGTCGGGTCAGGTCGGTTTTGGTACGGATGTGTTGATTTCACATTCCGTCCCCACAGCAAACTGTCCCCTTACCTTGGAGGCGGAGTATTAACCGTTGTCCACCTCTTTGGTCAGGATCAGTTATATCAGTACCCCTACCGAAGGGTACCAATCCTTTGGTTGGTATGATTAACCAATATTTGGTCAAAAATTTTCGTTTATCTAACCAATATTTTGGTTGAAAAAAAAAAAGATTGGATAGACACATAACTACCAATCAGATTGGTCAAATTCAACCAATCTGTTTTTAGTTTTCTTACATAATTTTGATTTCTTTATTCAGACATAAGATACAATAAAGGTTTTTTGTTTTGTACCTTGACAGTTTCATTGCCTTCCTCAGAAGTTCAGTGACAGCGTGTGACGTGTCACCAGGCAGATTTTGACAGCCGGCCAATCCGCACCGCCGAACCCACCATAGCGAGCCTGATGGACTGGCTGCTCCACCATGTGCACCACTACTCCTCATCACTATCACTTATGAAGCAGAGTGCCCGAGGCATGGGAGAGCATGAAGCCCCCCTCGTTTCTGTCCAGTAAGAGGTTAAACCAATCAGGACCAGGTTCCGTCGTCATGGAAGCAGGTCCCCCAGCTGCTGCACTCCGACTGGGACGGCTCCCGTCATGTTTTATGGTCATGTGGTATGGTCACATTTTCTGGTGCAGTCTGAAGTCTTTTATCATTGTGTACAAGTTAATATTACGGTCTTTCATTTGCTATTGTCCATGAAATTAGCTAAAGTTTGCATGAGACTCTTAATATCTTGTAAACTTTGCAAAATAAATTTACATGGATTTGATTTTCGCTCACCTGGAAGTAATAAAAAATGCCACTGATGACAGTAAAGCTGCCGTGACTCCTCTAAAATAAGCAGAACGGTAATGCCGGCTTAACACCCGGTCTGTGAGCGCAGCGCTGCGCCATGCACACCGAAACACACCCCATGTTGTCAATGGTTTGAAATATATCGAGCACGCTGCAGCGCGTGAATGGTCTGTCGTTGCTCCGGCATGTCGCGCTGCTTTGGTATAGATACGTGCCAACTTTATTTTTGATGGAGCACGCACTGACACCGCATAAATCTCAGTAGTTTAGATCGGACCAGACAGGAAGTCAAACACGGGATTCAGTGTCAAACATCCGGTAACTTCCTAGCAACAGCTTGTGCGCTCGCGGGTGCTCAGTGCACGGTGGAAATGCTCGCGCCATGGAGGTACTGTAGGAGCAGAGCTGTTGTGCTGCACGGCGCTCATGGACCTGGTGTAAAGCCGAGGTAAGGCTGATATCTTGGAGCTCCATTTTGCATCAGTTTAGCGCAGTCACAGTTGCTAGGCAACAAGAGATATGCAGAGGAGGCTTGACCATATGAATTTAACAGCCTGTGTTAAATTTGTTCAATTCCTTAGACCCCTAATGCGGATAAGAAGGACCTGGCCTATGTAGACCAGAAGGATGCGTCCTTCGAAGGACGTAGCCCCTGAATTTGGACATAATTGGACATCTGCCCAGCACAGTTAGTACATTCTCTTTCAGCAAATATTAAGGACTCATCATTACATGATTCTGCTTAAATGTCCAACAATGTTTTACTCTCTCTGTAATTTCACCCAAAAGCTGAGTATCCCAACCTTTAATATGATTACTTTAGATGAAGTTTCTTTGATGATTCTTTGAAAATCTGACTAGATGAGTTGGGTCTGAGGATTTGTTCCTTATCACTGAGCTCACAGCTGGAAAATGTTTTTTTTTTTTTAAAAAAAAGGAAAAATACTTAAAAAAAAAATACTTGTCATGTCACTGAATGAAGCATGTGTTTTTTATTGGCAAATTTCTCCTGCTTCCATCAATAAAGCGCTTCCTGCAGAGCCAGGAGATAAATGAAAGGCTGTATGATGCAACTGGAGGAGCTAAAACATTCACCTTAGGGAGAAGCTTCATACGGTAAGGTAACTTTGTCTTATATCACGCAGCCACTCAGTAGAACAAACCAACAGACAAACAGAAAGCATCGGTTGCAGTTACGTGCATGTTTCCCAGTGGATTATTCTTGTGGTTTCATATTAAATCTTTTATTAGACACTTATTTAACACAAACTATGTTAAGATTTTACCACATTTAGTTACTGTAACCGCCGTGTTCTCCTTATCTACAGTGTTCAAGCACATCATGGACACTTTGGGCAGGTAAAGTACTTGCACCTGGTTCGGACACTTTACTGGTTTTCACTCTCACAGCACATCGCCCATCCTGTTATAACCAGCGCTCACAGTTTCTATGACCTTTCTCTCAATGACAGCTTCATACGCGCCGAGTCGGGCAGCAAAGAATGCTGCTGACCTCAGTATGAGTCATGTCAGCGCTGGTCTCTTCACCACCGTGTCAACCCTAATAAGCCTCCATTTTGACCCTGCTGCAGAGGTTTGCAACTGTCACAGTTTTGACAACATGCAAAAACTGCAGAAAAAGTTGGAAAGCAAATTCAATTTATGCGTTATGAAGTTATCATTATGCATGGAGAGGAGCTGCCTTGGCTGGCTAAGAGCTTATGCAGCACAGAGACTGATCCAAGGGAAGAGCAGGGATGTTCCTTTGCAGCTGCTGCATGACAACTATATCCCCCCTTGGCCATATTCCTGTATGTTAACATGTCATTGCAAGGCACTGCAGCAGTGACACAGTTAGGGAGGTATACATATTTCATGACCTCAGAGGGGGATTGTGTGAATCATCAAAGTAAAGAGAGAGAATCTGCGGTCTTTAAGGAGGACAAATATTAAAGATACAAATGGGGTAATGGCTCTACATTTAGTTTTCATTCAGGAATATTAAATATATATTCAAGAAAAAACTGATCCATGCTTTCAGCAGAGACACAGAGCACAGCAAGGTTTAAAAAAAAAGAGTCTTTTTTTTTTTTTTTTACAGGTTTTCTTTTTTTTTTCTGGCCTTAGGGCCATCACAGTATTGTAACTGTTGCAAATACATCTGACATTTCCACCAGTGTAATAAAAGTGTGCAAAGGATGAAGAGAACTACTGACATTTATGGTAATAGAAAGAGCGGTGGGCAATGCTCTGTATGTGTTTGACCTCATCTCAGGAAGGGACTTGACTATGCATTGCTTTTTGAAGTGGCCAGGTAAATGAAAGGCAACTGGTAAAATAATAAAGTTCTGTCAGTCTGGGTTTGAAGTTGCGATGGGGGAACAAAAGAATGACATTCTGCTGCCACAGAAGAAAAGAATTGTAATCCCTGCCATCACCAAAAGGATGTGAAAGTACCAGGGAGCACGTATGCCCTGTCTTGTTGGGGAGTTGAAGGCAAACAGAGCAACAAGCCTTTTCAGCTCCACTCTGACACTATAATAAAATGCTGCATAAAATCTGAGTAGTCAGAGTGAATGTTGATAATAGATCAAGCAATAAGCAAAGTACCACGTCTTAATGAACCAGAACTCACCTGGCAGGCCAGAGGATGGACAGAGGATTGATGTCTATGTCATATTATGTGGGTTTGGGTTACTGTTGTGTTTGGTTTTGCCTTAAGCCCGGCATACACTGTGCGATTTTTGTCCGTTTATGAGCCAATTTTCCAGTCGTGCGACAAGTTTGGTGATCAGGCGGACTCTTGGCCAAATCGTGTATCGTGTGTCGTGCAGTATACTAGGGGGTCACGAGAGACGATTGGCACCTCACGATGAGCTCACGATCAGAAATCGTGAGTCGCAAGACAATCAAACCTGTTTGATATTTTGGTCGTGGCTCGTGAGTGAATTGCAAGTTGAAGCGGAGCCACAACCAGACTGAGAACCCTTTCCTCGAAGATTTTCACATTTCGCATGCGCAAAACAAAAACTGAAGTAAACCAGAGGCAGCATGGCGACCCGGCGTGTCATTTGGATGGAGATCTCACTGTACAGACCGGCAGACTGTACAGCCCACGTCTGCTCAGACAATTCCTCGTCCACACGCGACGTTGATGCCTTTTATTTTTGCCGAATTCTTCACAAAGAAGCGCGCAAATCGCCAAGGCAGCGCAGTTTTTTTGGTGATAGCATAATGTTGCTGCAGCTGTTGCTGTTATTTTCTTCTTCTTCTTCTCCGTTTTCTTCTTCTTCTCCTCCGTTTTCTTCTTCTTCTACAACTAGCTGTGCATGACATTGCGTTGCATGTCGGGATTCTTCAAGACCCCAACGTGTCTTTGAGGACGCACAGTGTGAGTAGTCAGCTCGCATCCGAGCATCAGTTCCTACAGTGTGAGGACAGACTTCGCAAGCTTTGAACTTTTAAACTCTGCGACTGATTCGCACAATTTGAGTTGGAGCTGCGAGCAACGATTGAAAAAATCGCAGTGTATCCCAGGCTTTAGTTGCATGTCAGTCCTGTCTTGTTTCCTGTTTTGTAAAGTTTCCCCCTTCTGTGTTCTTTTCAGTTTACTTTCCGATCCTGACACACCGGGGTTCCATTATTGATCTGGATCACCAGGACCTCGTTTGGTTTGTTCTCAGTGTACTACTGGTTTTTCTTTGTTTTCTGCCACATCAGATAGATCAGATACATAGAGTTGCTATTAGGAGTATCCCTGTTGCAACACACCTTGTGATTTGTGCAGGACGCCGGCCCTGAGGACCGGAGTTAAAGCATAACTTTCTTTTTTTCAACCTGGCCCTTATAACTTAAGAGTTTATATGTGCAATTACTCACCAGTAAAATTTCTGCATCACTTTGACTCCTTTGAAAGATGTTACAGTGAGTTGCCCTTCGGTGGACGCAAGGGTCTGCATTCGCCCCAAAAGTCAGTATTTTCCAATAATGACCTGCGTTTTATAAAAAAAAAAAAAAAAAAAAGGAAAAATTTTTTAAAAAAAGGGGCGGGGGCCCATTATCCCGCTTATTATACAGCCACTTGCAAAAGATAAAATTCAAGTTTAAGTATTCTGTTTTGGTGAGGGTCAAATAACTTTCTGATGTTTTACACTAAGAATAAAATAGTTCCCCACAGTCGGGGCCAGGTTGGGGCACTTATTAGTTGAGTCATGGCAGCTGGAATTTGGGTAAGCACCGGCTATTTCTGTTTGTTGAACTGGACATTTCCTCCTCTGCTGTTAGCTGGATGCGTCTCGCCAGGGGTCTTCTTTTTGTCTTTTTCGTTTGGAGAGGGTGAATCCTTAAACTCGGCCTGGACCTAGCACTCAAAATCTCCACACTTACCAAAGATGTTCAAATTAATTGGAAAGTCATCCATTTTTGGTCACAAGGTGTTGCTAAGTGCTCGCTCGCTCTTTTTGTTGCCGTTAAGTGACCGGACTACTTGTGATGCAGTCCTGCCCTTGACGTTGGGAAAACACATTTAAGTCAACAGAGTATTCTACAGCACTCTGTAGAAAGCTGAAGAGCCATAATAGATCCATATAATGGGAGAGATGGGGCAGCCTCTGTATAAGGTATTATTTGCAGCAAAACTCCTTGATTTTCACCAATACTTGAAGTAGAATGAACGAACAAACGAGTACTATTGGTTAATTCAACCAATCTGGTTTGTGGTTGTAACCAAAAAGATTGGCGACTTTGACCAAAAGATTGTTTGTTTGTTTGTTTGTTTTGATGGACTGTTTTGCTCCCCAAGGGGAAATTAGGGCTCTGCATTTTACCCATCTCTGTACAGTGCTACCACAGAGCAGTGGGCTGCTACTTAGGGTGCCCAGGGGTTGGTTGGAGTTAAGGACCTTGCTCAGGGGTCCACAGTGGTTCACCTGAGTGTTGTGTCTGGGACTCAAACCCGGGTCCTCCACACCAAAGCCCGGGACATCACCGCTAGGCTACCCACACCCCCATTAATTAGTCAATCGAACCATTTATTGTTTATACCTAATGTTTGGATATATGTTTTAAAATTAAATTTAATTTTCCATTATTATTAAAGTATTTTTTTTTTTTTTTTTTTTTTTTTTTTTTTTTTTTTTTAAAAAAAAAAAAAATATATATATATATATATATATAAATCTTTTGGTTAAAACGACCAAAAGATTAACCAATCTGTTTTTAGGGTGTACGTAAGGACGCATAAATAGGACTTTACCCACATCTTCTCTAGACCCTCATCATCATGTCCCCAGTGTCCTCTCAGTATATCCCATTATCCTGTTTATTGGACTTGCTGTTGAATCCTTGTACCTACAACTGCCTGTCTCCTACTTAATCTCCTGTATTTGGGTCCTCCACACCATGTTACAGTTTTAGATTCATATTTAAGAGAAAGAGCTGACCATAGACTGTTTATTAATTACTGGACAGACCCTTGTGATGCCATTTGTAGGTTTCTGAAGAGCTGAACTGAAGCTCGGTGGGCAGTTCCCACTGTCGAGGTCTCCTCACTCCCAGAAAATATAAAAAATGGGCAGAGAGGGGGGCGGTGGACATGGGGACAAGTGATTGGCACCCAACAAGCTCTGAGCTACCTGTAGCTAAGAGCTAACCTGGAGCCAACAAAGGTATGCAGGCTACAGCTAAGATGCGCTGTTAGCTGGATAAAAACTGTGGTTGTATGACCCTGCTGCTACTGGCTGGGATCAAACAGGGAGCAAGCCATTAACCACCCACGCTAACACAGCTGAACAAAATCAAAACTGAGGTGATTGTGTTTGGAGTCAAAAAGAAAGCGCTGAAGGTCGCCACAGAGCTTCACCTATACACCACCAACTAAGCCAGAACCCTAGGTGTTGTGATGGACTCAGACCTGAACTTTGAAAAACACAATAAAGCAATCACTAAATCACCCAACAATCACCTGAAGAACATCTCAGGGATACAAGATCTGGGGTCTCATTTATAAAACTTTGTGCAGGATCCTCACCAAAAGTGAACATTCATACAAGTTTCCATATGCCAAATAATATTCAGATTTGTAAAACCATGCGCATGTGAACCTTGGCAATCAGAGGTTAAATATACATTGCAGAGAGGGTGTCATGTCAAAGGCTTCCAGTTTACACGGTGACTGCACAAATCCAGGCAGATCATTGGTGTTTCTTCGTGGGAAATCAGGGAAAACCTTTTCCTCATCTAGGACAGTTCTCCCCTCGTCGATTGAAGCAGTCGACATGCAAAAATAGGGGATTATCACGCTTACCGGAAGTTCCCGGATTTTGACACTTCCTCTTCCGGGCCATGTTAACATCAGCCGTTCCTGCTCTGTTATACTGTTTAAATCAGATAAACTCCAAACATATTTAAGTTTTCATTCTAGACTGAAGTGATACTGGATCAAAAGCTGGATCAAAGCGATCGATTTGCCGCGGTGAAGGGCCGAACTTTATAATAAAACACACGTTTGTTTGTCGCCGGTGGGGCACAACACCGGCACTTCACGGCATGCTAGCATTAGCCAGCTAGCGTTTACTGACGTGCTTAACATTGTGCGTCTTAAAACACACAAACATCTGAAAATCGGGTCTGTACCTCCCCGTTTCCAGTGGAACAACTGGGGACTGCCAAGAAAGGAGACGTTTTCAGATGCTTGTGTGTTTTCAGCCGCACAAAGTTAGGCACGTCATCAAGCTGGCTAATGCTAACCTGCTAACAATAGTCCGCCAGCTACTACTCTGTTAAACTTTGTAAATCGGATAAACGCCAATGCCAAGTTTTCATTCCAGACTGAAGTGATGCTAAGGAAGAAGTGGATTAAAACGACCGATTCACCGTGGTGAAGGACCGAACTTTATAATAAAACGACACACGTTTGTTTGTGGCCGGCAGACTGCGCAGTCGTGTTAGCAGGTTAGCATTAGCCAGCTCGATAACGTGCCTAACTTTGTGCGGCTGAAAACACACAAGCATCTGAAAGCGTCTCCTTTCATGGCAGTCCCCAGTTGTTCCACTGGAAACGGGGAGGTACAGACCCAATTTTCAGATGTTTGTGTGTTTTAAGACGCACAATGTTAAGCACGTCAGTAAACGTTAGCTGGCTAATGCTAGCATGCTGTGAAGTGCCGGTGTTGTGCCCCACCGGCGACAAACAAACGTGTGTTTTATTATAAAGTTCGGCCCTTCACCGCGGCAAATTGATCGCTTTGATCCAGCTTTTGATCCAGTATCACTTCAGTCTAGAATGAAAACTTAAATATGTTTGGAGTTTATCCGATTTAAACAGTATAACAGAGCAGAAACGGCTGTCGTTAACATGGCCCGGAAGAGGAAGTGCCAAATGTTTCAACTTCCGGAAACCGGAACACGGAAGCGTGATAATCCCCTATTGTCCGGGATAGTTTAAATTCACTCAATAAAGACACTCACTAGTTCTATTTCTTTTGAGCATGCATGAGTGATGTACGGATAAATGACGAAAATCATCCATTGTTTCTCTATCTTTTTCACTTTCATATTCGTTCAGAACAAAACAAACGTTTGCCTCTGACTGGTTGACAGCTTCAGGCTGCTCCTGCTCCTGTAATACAAAAAGATGTTGATCCACGGTGGCCTTTCTGTTTTGTCCCTGCCTTGTCTGAAAGAAGTGTGTGCTTCATTGTAGTGAAAAAGTTCAGGCATGAAACAGAGGAGACAAAAAAAAGCTCTTTATTTAGATTATCATCAGAATATGATTCAAAAATATACTGAACAGACTTGGAGAGCAGACAGCAGCAGCTGGAACATTTAGACTGATAATGAAGCCTGAAAGTATCGCCGGGGCTTCTAACCGCTCTACTTAAAGGTTGTGTGAGTTCATAACACACTGCTCAGGATTCTCAAAGAGAAACTGTTATCTCTTTACGCACCGTGGAGTCATTTTTAGACTAGATAAAGAGTCATTTATCCTGCAGGCCCAGCCCTTTCCTTTAATTCCAGCTGAACAATCACAATAATTCTCCTGAACGTCCAGACTGTCACTGCTGTAATAAGAGGCTGCCACGCTCCAGAGTGAGGAGCCCACTCTGCTGGAACTCTCCACATTCAAGGTCCATTGGCTCCAAGCAGCTGCACTGCTTCGCTCTACTGTAACGTGTCCTTGAAAGAAAACGGCTGGAGAACCATGAAATGCTGCTCGCACAGTGAGGAGCAGTAGATCAGCTCCTTCATAGCACAGCGGTGACTACTGCAACAATATGGCATATGATATTAATTTCTCCAAGCCCTGAACACTGAAGTGAAACATTCATTTGCTGTTTGAGCAGTAACTGGGGTAAATGGGCCTGGTGGCATTAATGGTGCCATCACTGCCGCAGTGAGGCATAACTCTGAGCTGTTGCAGAAATTATCTACAAACCCTTGAAAATAAAATGTGGCCTCTGTAAAGTGTCTTTTATCTCCACCTAAAGACAAAATGTGGATTGAGGTTAAGACTGTGTGTTATTATCTGTGAGGTGAACAGTTGGCTTCTATTGATGAAATGTAATTGATTTTTTTGGGTGGAGCCCCCGTGTGTCAAGCTGCTTCATCAAACTATATTTCAGAAGGTAATTTCCTGTCTCTCTCAGAGTAACTCCAGAAGAAAAGGCTTGTATCTGCATGGATGGAGAGAGGCAGCACTGCTGGTTGTTTTACCGATAAAAAGTCATCAGTCAGCGGAAGTTACTGTATCTGGTGTCAAAAGTTAGATACCAAACATCAATGTTTCTTACTAATGTGTGATCAGTATCAAACTTTACTGTCATTAGATGCAAAGGGAAAACAATTAATGAATGCTGAATGAACTCCCTGTTCTTCTAAGAGACATTAAAGCAGCAGGGCCAGATGGATAGATGGATATTTATTACTCTTAGGCCCTGATTTATGAAGATTTTAAATAAAGAGCCCTCATTTGTTTGCGTCGCAGATAGATTGCACACACTGTGTCTTACTAGACTTTTGCCAAGACCGCCTAAACCGAGACCAAGACACAACCAAGACCAGAGAATGATAAGACCAAGACAAGACTAAGACCAAGACAGACCAACTCGAGACCAAGACTAGTTCAGCTCGAGACCAAGAAAACATATTTTTTTTTTGCCATTTTTCATGAGTTGCTAGAACCTAAGCACCATTTTGGGTTCAGCTGCTTGGTATGAAAATGAGATTTTATTATTTGGTACTTGATTTGCCCCTCCTGGGCTGCCACCTTATTGTGGTGGATGGGTTTGCGTGTTCTGAGGATCCGAGAGGCTATGTTGTCTGGGGCTAAATTATGCCCCTGGCAGGGTCACCCATGGCAAACAGGCTACTAGGGGAGGGACCAGACAAAACGCAGCCCAAACACCCCTTATGGAGAAAGTCAGTATTGGAGTCACATGTCCCTCGCCCGGACACAGATCACCGGGGCCCCCCTCTGGAGACAGGCCTGGAGGTGGGGCATGGAGGCGAGCGCCTGGGGGCCGGGCTTCTACCCATGGGGCCTGGTCAGGCTCAGCCCGAAAAGTTGACATGGGCCCCCCTTCTTGTGGACCCACCACCCGCGAGAGGTGCCATAGGGGTAGGGTGCACTGTGAGTTGGGTGACAGCCGGGGGCGGGGGAGACCATGGCGGTCCGATCCCCAGCTGCAGAAGCTAGCTTTAGGGACGTGGAACGTCACCTCTCTGGTTGGAAAGGAGCCTGAGCTGGTGCGCGAGGTTGAGCGGTTCGGACTCACCTCGACTCACAGCTTGAGCTCTGGAAACACCATCCTTGAGGGAAGCTGGACCTTGTTCCACTCTGGAGTTGCTCCCGGTGAGAGGCGCTGAGCAGGTGTGGGCATACTCATTCCCCCCCTGCTCGGCGCTTATACGTTGGGGTTTACCCCGGTGGACGAAAGGGTAGCTTCCCTCCGCCTCCGGGTGGGGGGACGAGTCCTGACTGTTTGTGCCTATGCACCGAACAGCAGTTTGGAGTACCCACCCTTTCTGGAGTCCTTGGATAGTGTTGGAAAGCGCGCCTTCCGGGGACTCCATCATTCTGCTGGGGAACTTCAATGTTCATGTGGGCAACGACAGTGAGACCTGGAGGGGCGTGATTGGGAGGAACGGCCCCCCTGATCTGAACCAGAGTGGTGCTTTGTTGTTGGACTTCTGTGCTCGTCATGGAATGTCCATAACAAACACCATGTTCAGGCATAAGAGTGTCCACATGTACACTTGGCATCACGACACCTTAGGCCGCAGCTCCATGATCGACTTCGTAGTTGTGCCATCGGACTTGCGGCCCAATATCCTGGACACTGATCACCACCTGGTGGTGAGCAGGCTCAGATGGTGGGGGAGGATGCTGGTCAGACCTGGCAGGTCCAAACGTGTCATGAGGGTCTGCTGGGAATGTCTGGCAGAGTCCCCTGTCAGAGAGAGCTTTAACTCCCACCTCCAGGAGAGCTTCAACCATGTTCCGAGGGGGGCGGGGGACACTGAGTTGGAGTGGGCTGTGTTCTGCGCCTCTATTGCTGATGCTGCTAGTCTGAGCTGTGGCCATAAGATTGTCGGTGCCTGTCGTGGCGGTAATCCCTGAACTCGCTGGTGGACACTAGCGATGAGGGATGCCATCAAGCTGAAGAAGGAGTCCTACTGGGCTTCCTGGCCTGTGGGACTCCTGAGGCAGCTGACAGGTATCGGCGGGCCAAGCAGAGCACAGCTCTGGCGGTTGCTGAGGCATAAACTCGGACATGGGAGGAGTTCGGTGAGGCCATGGAGAACGACTTCCAGATGGCTTTGAGGAGATTCTAGTCCACCATCCAACGGCTCAGGAGGGGGAGGCAGTGCACCATCAACACTATGTACAGTGGGGATGGTGGGCTGCTGACCTCAACTCGGGACGTTGTGGGTTGGTGGAAGGAATACTTCGAAGACCTCCTCAATCCCACCAACACGTCTTCCGAGGAGGAAGCAGAGTTTGGGGACTCAGGGGTGGACTCTCATGTCACCGGGGCTGAGGTCGCCAAGGTAGTTAAAAAGCTCCTCGGTGGCCGGCCCCCGGGGGTAGATGAGATCCGCCCGGAGTTCCTTAAGGCTCTGGATACTGTGGGGCTGTCTTGGCTGACACGCCTCTGCAGCATTGCGTGGACATCAGGGGCAGTGCCTCTGGACTGGCAGACCGGGGTGGTGGTCCCCCTTCTTCAAAAAGGGGGATTGGAGGGTGTGTTCCAACTTCAGGGGGATCACACTTCTCAGCCTCCCTGGTAAAGTCTATTCAGGGGTCCTTGAGAGGAGGGTCCATCGGATAGTCAAACCTCGGATTGAGGAGGAGCAGTGTGGTTTTTGTCCTGGTCGAGGAATAGTGGACCAGCTCTACACCCTCTCCAGGATCCTTGAGGGGGCATGGCAGTGTGCCCAACCAGTCTACATGTGCTTTGTGGACTTGGAAAAGGCGTTCGATCGTGTCCCCTGGGGACCTTCATCAATGACCTATTTTTCTCGACAAAAACTAAACGAAAACCAACACACCGGGATCAAAACTATAACAAAAATTACTGACATTTTTGTCAACGAATAAATACGAAATGAAAATAGACGACAGCAATGACATCCAATCTGAACTGTTTGTGTTGAAAGGCGCGACATAACGCAAGGCATCCAATAAGAGCACAAACTCGTACAGTGAGACTGCACATGTTTGGTCATATTTCATAATTAAAGTGATCTTTAAAATGTCCAGTCCGAGAAGGAAAAAAAAGAGCTGATGCATAGACACGTTTCACATATGACGGAATGATGTGACACTGAACAAGACATGTAAACTGTGCGGAGCAACGATTACCAGCAGAAACACAACCAACCTGAAGCCACATCTGCAGACCAGTCGTCCTGAAATCCATGTAAAGGTAACCACGCTGATCCTACATAATATATAAAAGCAAGGCAAATTGCATAAAAATGTGCTATTTCTTTTAAAGGAGTAATCACCTGGAAATTGCATTTTTCTAGTTAAAACATGTTTATTGGTGTTGGAGTGAAATGTAAACTTGCCTGAAACTCTCCCATTTTTTACACGGTCCAGTTTTTTCATTTGGGCTCTTTCCTCACTCCAGAACAGCCCACAAGAGCTAAATCCCAAAATTAAGAGATTTTGATCGGCTCCTTCAATTTCGTAACTAACAGAGGCTGTTAGCATAGGCCAGCCTCTCTCTGACACGCCTACGGACTTCTGTCGACACTGGACCACATGCTCCACTCCACAACATGTCGAGGGGGCGGGACTTGTGGGATTTCCAGTTTGCATTTTTTCGGCTTTTAAATCATTACATTTTCTGTTTAAACACACAAAGTGCCTTTCCCATTATGATATAAAACATTTTAAATAAAAATTAGGGATGTCCGATCCAGATGCCGGCATCGATACTCGCTCCCATACTGATGTAGGCTTCTCCTTACTGACAGCACCTGAGCTCCGGAAACGTTTACGCCGGCAGAATAATTATAACTTTTTTCTGGTTTACTCCAGAAAAGCTGGAAGCTGGACTCAAGATGCAGCTGATTAATCCGACAATAACTGCTTCCCTCTAACGAAGGGGGGGGGGTGCAACCGATGTTACTTGATGTGTTACCGGGTCGGGTTGTGAGCTAAACAAACGGGTCGGGTTTGGAAGCCATCCTTACGGGTGGGTGCGGGTTGGTGAAACTGGACTCACACAGGACTCTGGCAAAGGGAGGACCCCCCCCCCCCATTAATGTAGATCACCGGGGACTCCCACCGGGAGAGGAGAGACATTCTCATGTTGTTTCTTGCTCCTGTTCTCTTAACTCCATTTCATCTTCCACCCCCCCCTCTCTTGCATGATGTGCTGGAAATGCGGGACACATGTGGGACAGACAGTTGTCCCATTGTTTTTTGTTTTTTTTTAATCCCTTTTTTAATCCCTCTATTCGTCTGCGGGGCCGAATGTAACGTGGGTTTACCGGTAGTACTGGAACCAGACCACACACACCGCGACAAATCACTTTTATTTTGCAAAAATATTGATGAACAGAATATCAAACGCATCACAGGTGCGTCTGCGTCCACCTCCAAACACCTCCCAGCTTGAGGTGTGTTGGCCGTCTGCTCACATCCGCAGCATCAGGCTGACAGCCTCTAAAATGCAGCTGTTTGGACTTTTCCCTGTTCATTACTCGTATCTGCGCTCCTCGGTATCGACAAGTACTCAAATGTCAATACTTGTACTTTGTTGGCAAGAAAGTTTGTGTACGGTTTAATCCAAAAAGCTCCAGCCCCGTCAGATACAGAGTCGGGTAATGCATGCATGAACTGGGCCGGTCCTGATTCCAGCTCTGTCCTTCCTGTGGCCAATCAGCGCGCGCCTCATTTACATTATTTAAATGAACATTCATGTCAGTCAAAACCTCGTACGAACTATCACGAGAGAAAGTGGTGGTATGAGCAAAGGGTCAGAGTATGCACTTTGTTTGATTTTTTTTTTCTAACAAGTGTCTAGATATTATTTTAGGACATTGTAAGGAGAGTGGACAGATTAAAAGACCAGGTGATTATTCCTTTAAATAAGCAAAATCTGTTTGTGCATTCTTTATGCATTCAAACTTATTCATTTACATTTTACCCCATACTGTATTTTAGTCAGCTAAATCAACCGTATTTTAGTCGACAATGTTATGATATTTTCGTCAAATAAAACTAGACTAAAACTAATTGAGTTAGAATTAGGAAATCATAACGAGAACTAGACAACATTTTAAAAACTGACAAAAACTAAATCAAATTTGCTGTCAAAATGAACACTGTCTACAGCAGATACTCAAAATGGATAGCGGGGGTATCTTGCCCATTAACAGACGCAAACCTCCTTGTGCCCCGTTAGTAAATCAGCTGCAGCCGATTATTGTGTGCGCAATGAAGATTGTAACTTTTCATAAATTAGGGCCTTAGTGTTTTTACGAGACAGAAATTTGGGGTTGGATTTCATGTAGTATGGGGTTGGGGGTGTGCAGTTGTGTGAACTGGTGTTTTCCCCCTTTTTGTTTTCTTATTTTTATGCATGTTTGTCACACTTATATGTTTCGGATCAAATGTGAGACAAAGATAACACAAGTAAACACAAAATGCATTTTTTAAATGAAGATTTTTATTAGTAAGGGGGAAAAAAAAATTCAAACCTCCATGGCCCTGTGTGAAAAAGTGATAAAACATAAATTAACTGTGGTTTATCACATCTTTGGAAAGCCACAGTGAAAACCATTATCCACAAATGGTGAAAACATGGAACAGTGGTGAACCTTCCCAGGAGGGGCCGGCCGACCAAAATGACCCCAAGAGCACAGCGACGACTCATCCAAGAGGTCACAAAAGATCCCAGAACAACATCCAAGAACTGCAGGCCTCACTTGCCTCAATTAAGGTCAGTGTTCATGACTCCACCATCAGAAAGAGACTGGGGGGCAAAAATGTTGTTCAAAGGGGCTCAAAGGTGAATAGAAGCAGAGAGCTACGTACTGATGTTCGGTACGGACTGATGCTGCAGACCCAGTTAGTGGAGCTCAGCTTATAGGCGGTGATATTAAACACTCAGAGCAGCTTCAGGCTTTCATCTGCAGACCTCTAGTTTACTAGACTCCAAGTCCCCTGATAATTTTCCTAATTTTTTCTAGAAAATTTTCACCTCATGATCTCGAGTCACCAGCAGCAGCAGGACCTTCTTCAGACTCTGTCTTCAGCCTAAAATTTGGAAAACTTGATTTTTTGACCAGGAGGATACAGTAGTGGTCCCCCTTTTGTCTTTTCTTCTCTTTTGGCTCACCAGTCTCCGTCATTCAGCTGTTATCTTTATAATTGTGGACCGGACCAGAGGACTCTCATTCAGGACCGCAGCATTAACCAACCCAGTGACATCAGAGCTTAGAGAACTGCAAGATGGTGGCGCTCTTGTCCTAAAAATATAAAACTTGGCTGCATTTTTCTTTTATATGCTTATATTTTTCACAATTGGTATATACAGTGTTGTATAGTAACTAAGTAAAAATACTTTGTTACTTTACTTAAGTAGTATTTTTTTATATTTGTACTTTACTTTACTACTTCTATTTCTGATTACTTTTACTTTTACTTCACTACATTTTCCGAGAAAAATCAATACTTTTACTCCAATACATTTACCTGAGCGTCTTAGTTACTTGTTACAAAATAACAAGGAACATATTAGCCAATGTACACACAGGAATTTGCATAGGAAACAAGCAATTAAAGCAAGCAGTAGGCAGCTGTAACAGTACAATCTTTGTTTTGTTGTAGTGGGACTAGCAGCCACTAGTAGCAACCTTGTGCAGCCGTCTCTGAAGCTAAACATACCTTTACCCGCTTCAGCAGCAGGTGAAAGGCTGTTCAGCATCACTGGTCTGGTCTTCTGATCTTCTGATCTTCTGCCCAAGAAGAGCCAGACTGAGTTCTCACCATTTTGAGAAACAACTTCTTTTGAGGTTGAACAAAACGTTTTTCAGGGTTCAGTAATAACTGGATGGACAGTTCAAGAGCTGTTGCACTGCAGTCATGTTAAAGTTCAACCAATCAAGTTCTTTGTTTGTTTGCATCACCTCCAAGCACCAAGAGTTTATCAGGAATGATTTAATATTGAATGGACGTGGATATGAATGTTGGAAGGCATGCATGCAGGTCTGTTAGGATGTGTTTGTGTGTACAGTATTTTTCTGGTACTCACAGTACAGAGATGGGTAAAATGCAGAGCCTTAATTTCCCCTCGGGGATCTTACAAGTATAACAAAAAAAAAAACAAGTTTGTTTCACAACATAATATTTGAACGTCTCTAGCTATCCCTCACTCCCTCCTTCTACTCAGCCAGTTCTGCTTAGGTGCGCAAGCACACACACCCCACTCCAGCGGGAAACACCCTCCATTGCTGCTTGACCTACTTTCAGATGGCGCACTTTGCTGCTGTATTTTAATCCAATGGTTCGTGTCTTCAATTGATCGCGTCACTTTTTGTCACTGATCACTTTTTCCACAGACTTTCCTCTTACGTCCGCCTCCTAAACTGCTTTGATTACAAGCGGTCGCCATGTCCCCCTCCCTGCGACAGAATCAAGCAGACTTCCTGTGTTGATTTACATCACCATGGCAGCACAACACCACTTCCTGGTAGATTTTTTAAGCTTGTCTGACACCGCCATCTGCTGGATGAGGTGAAAACTACAGAAATACAGATGATCAACACTTGGTTCTCTCTGACAAGCTCTGCCCCGCAATTAACGTTTAAACACGTGATTGGCAGTAAACGTTCGGATTTAAATTAACGTGTTGACACGTGAATGGCAGCCAGTGAGTTAAGTGTGACAAACATGCAAAAAAATGAGAAATCAGGAAGGGGGCAAACACTTTTTCACGCTACTGTATATATGTGTGTGTAGGTATGCGTGATGTGTTTTGTACTTGGGTGTGTGAAGGCTTGTTTCTTAATTTGCATTTGATTTTATTATTATGTAAAGCACTTTGTGTTGCTCTTTGCAGGAAAAGACAAAAATAAAAATAAAGTTGGATGGGTGGATGGATGAATGGATGGATGGATGGGTCTGTTTCTTTCTCTTTCTTTTCCATGTGTTCCTCTGATAATGTTATCTTTGCTTTCTATGATAAATCTGTTGTGGTGTACCTTTTAAACTGTCCCATAAATGATACAGAAACACATATATTTATTGAGGAAGTTGCATAGAGTTACTTTAATAAATCTGGACAACAACCCAACTTTGTGGCTCAGAGGACATCATAAATCGTGTACTCAGATAATACTCAGACTTCTTTATTTGCTGGTATTAATTTATGTATTTATTGCTCTAAAGGTTACCATCAATCACACAAAAATGACATTTTTGTCCATTTCAAATTTAATGGATAATACAAGCTTATTCAGTCTCAACATGAATACTCTTTAGTACTGAATCTAAAAATGTACTACTTTCCTGAGAGTGTTTGTGTGTTCATGCAGAGACTTGGAAGCCTGGACCATCCTGCTACCCTGTTTACTGTCTTCTGGATGAGGCTGGGGAGGGTTTGAAGTCATGGATAAAGAGATGTATGTGCGGTGTCCACGGTCCCATGACTGAGAAGATTGTCTGTGTGAACAAGGAATGAAACATGGCTTAAGCCTCCACATGTAAAACACGACCAAGTACTTGTTCTTGATGCCTGGAATAAATTGTCTGCCATCGCCAATAAAACCAGCTCCAACCAGTGGAACCAGCTCCCAGTTTGGAAGGCAGACATCTTCTGTACTTTAAAAATCAGGTTGAAAAAAAAAACAAAAACCTCCTTTTGGGTGAAGATCCCAGTAAGTGCCAGCTCTGAACCACCTTTAGCGATGTTGCTGTCAGCTCAGCAGCTTTTCTCTGTAAAGTTCACCACAATGCTTCGGGAAACTGAGACCAAAAGAGCCACAACTTAGAGTCTAATGGCCCAGTTAGCATTTAAAATGTTAACATTTATCACAGAGGGGATGAGACGAGGGAGAAAACCTGCTCTACACCAACAGGGATTAAGTTTGCAAAACTGCATCAGAATAAACCACAAGACTAGTGGAACAACGTTTCTGAGCAAAGACAAAAATCAGCGTTTGCAGGCACAAATCTATGAAGAAAGAGTTTGATCTTGAATCCACAGCCAGACTGACTAAGCAGAAATGAGAGGAGGTATCAAACCTTAAATATGCCATATGAAAGATCCTGTACAGCAGCAGTTCTTAAACTTTTCATTTTCTTTGGATGAAAATGCATTTCCTAATTCTAAAGCCCCGTTTCCACCAGCGGGTCTGGGTCGGGTCGGGCCGGATCGGTCCACGTTTTTTTGCGTCTCCACAGATAAAAACCTGGACGGGTACCCTTATATCCGACCCGACCCGGACTACTTTTTTGGCACCCTTCGGTAGGGGTACTGATCTAACCGATCCGGACCAAAGAGGCGGAGCTAATACACAGCAATCAGCTGATTCATTGAAAAATCCGCCACTTCCCGCGTGACCCAGCGTAAAAACAAAGCCGGGGTGACTCCTTTCTGTTTCTGTCACGTGTGGCGCCGGTGTTTTGGTTAAACTGCGTTACATGGCGATGATGTCACACAATCACGTAGCAGCGCTGTCCAGCTAATTCTCCGCCTCCAGAATAAGGGTACAGGTTGCTGTGGGGACACTGCGTGAAATCAACACAACCGTACCCAAACCCACCCGATCCGGCCTGGCCCGGCCCGACCTGACCCAGACCCGCGGGTGGAAACGGGGCTAAAGTATGTGAAGAGCAACTTCAGCTGAAACTAAACAATCCTCAAAAATCATCACTTGTGTGCAGATCACAGTTCAGGTCAACAGGCCGTGGTTAGGGGTTGGAAAGATTGGTCCTGTTCAGGAGATTTAATTCATTCATATTTCAAATGGAGACGGGCCAGTTTAACATAATTTCTGTCTTCTCGTACAGGCTGACATGTCTTTATTTACAGTAGCTGCATTTCCTTGAAACCAAATGTGGTTTCATCTGAAGGTAAACTTGACCTATTAAACTTAAAATGTTTATTTCCCATGTAAACATGTTCATTTCTGCTGTAAACATGTTTATTTCTGGTATTTACATGTTTACTCCTACTGTAAACACATTTTTTCTGCTATAAACATGTTTATCTCTACTGTAAACACGTTTATTTCTGCTGTAAACATGTTCATCTCTACCGTGACCATGTTTATTTCTACTGTAAACATGTTCATTTCTGCTGTAAACATGTTTATTTCTACCTTAAACACATTTATTTCTGCTGTAAACATGTTCATTTCTGTTGTAAACATGTTTACTCCTACTGTATACACATTTATTTCCATTGTAAACATGTTTATTTCTACCGTAAACATGTTTATTTCTGCTGTAAACAAGTTAATTTCTGTTGTAAACATGTTTACTCCTACTGTATACAGATTTATTTCTGCTGTAAACATGCATTTTAACTGTGAACACATGTATTTTCATTGTAAACATGTTTATTTCTACCGTAAACATGTTTATTTCTACCGTAAACATGTTTATTTCTGCTGTAAACATGTTAATTTCTGTTGTAAACATGTTTACTCCTACTGTAAACACATTTGTCTCTGCCGTAAACGTGTATTTCTACTGTGAACACATTTATTTATGGAAGATAGCATGTGGATGGTCAATATTTAAGTATGCATCTATGGTGCTTTGAATTTTCATTGCTTGATATGAAATTGGTTGAAATCACTGTATATGGAAAACATAACTGAACTATACATGAATATAAATCTGCAACAAAAATGTAGGAATCTACCAACTATTTATGTGTAAAACTGTTTACAGAGAAGCTGATGCTACAAAGATAGATGATATTAATCACAAACACTGACATCAGCACATATACAAGATGAGAAATGCAGCGTTCATCCAGCCAGACTAACGTCCACCAACCAAGATTAGTGTCCAGCTGCTGTTCACGGTGATTAATAGGAGTTCTGGAAAAAGCAATTAAATCCAAACTCAGAAGAAGAGGAACAAAGAGATGTGTTTTTTTGTGGGGAAAGCAGGAAAAACCAGGAGTGTTGGTCCAGGTTCACCTGATGATGAAAGTAGGATGATTATAGTTGTCATGACGTCATCTGGTTATCTGTCTTTGTCTCTGGTTGGTCTCTGATTTGACATTTCAGAGTATGGAAAATCTCTTCCCACACCCCAAGAGACACTTAGTAGAAATATGTTTTACACTGGTTTCCATTTCTCCACAAGGTAATGTTTGCTATCTGTTTAATAATGAAGAAAACATAAAGGTTTATATATATATATATATATATATATATATATATATATATATATATATATATTTATATATATATTGGATGATGTATTATCTTCAGTAGTCATTTTGTTCTTTTTTATTTTCTTGAAACTTAACTGAATTCACACAATTCTCTGCAGTGGACATGATTTAAGTTTCAGTTTGCACACACAGCAAACATTGTTTTTAATAGAATATATCTAGCATATATAACTTAATTCTAATTTAGTTGTTAGTAATACTAATCTTAAATAAGTTATACGAACTTTGGAGGGCAAAATGCTGGATAGCTTAATTTGCTTAAGTTGAGTCAGTGTAATTAAAATTGTGATTTGGGAAATTAGTGATGTGAGGGAGCAGGTTTCCCACAATGCAGTTCACTTCTTTTAACAACAAATTAGAGATAATTTACAGTATGAAACTTTGCACTTTGACTTTGGCAGTTAAAATCATTCAGTACTTTTAAGAAAGTTTTTTTTTGTTGTTGTTGTTTTTACTTTATTTATTTGGTTGATAATTCAAATGACACACAAAAAAGTAAGACAGATTGATTTAAAGGAGTCATCACCCGGAAATCCCACTTTTTCACGTTAAAACGTGTACTGGAACAGGACCTCAGTAAAAACGTGCCAGAAACTCCGGAGAGTGAAAGTGGCTTTGTCTTTGAGTGCGGGCTCTCTCTTCTCACCAGAATCGGCCAAGTGTATCTATCTGCAGCTTGCAACCCAGGGGGCGTGTCCTGCAGTGGGCGTGTCCTATAGTGGACGTGTCACACAGTCTTGTTAGGTTTAGGGGGAGGGTCAGGGGTAGGGCTAGATTTTACTGTGCTCTCATAGGCCTGGTGGGCGTGTCATCAAGTGACGTCACTCTACGACATGCCCACTCTACGACACGCCTCCGCCTCTTCCTTGCGAGCTGCAGATAGACCCTTCTCGAATCGGCCACAAAAGCGCACTCTCCACAGTACGCCATTTTGTTTTTTCTCTGTTAATGATGTGATCCACAGAGGCTGCTAGCTGCTAAGCTAGCCTCTTTAGCACCATCTGAAATCAGCTGATTACCTGCCATGGAGTAGCCATAAATGACCAGCTTTGCCAGAGAGGAGGATGACGACAACAAGGAAGAAAAAAGAAATCTGCCGTGCTGAGCTGCTTCGGCAGAAATTCAGCAGTTTTCAGTGTAACAGGAGGGACAGCTTTACCAGGGAGCAGTGGATTATATTTATCAGTGAGGATGTGCAGTCGGTAAGTGTTGCTGCTTGTGTAACTTATTATCTTTTGTGTCAGAGACCAGTAAACGGTGGTAGACGAGCGGACAAGCTGCTAATGTAGCTACAGAAGCTAACAGTGTTTGGTTAACTTCACGTCAGACGTCCGCTCCTTATATTCATCAGAGTCCAGCCCTTTTACTCTGGATCCTCTCTATCAGCCGCACCGTTACGTTTTTATCACGTTTTTCTCTGTTGGGACATCATTTCCTTAACCTGCTCTGTCCTGATAAAACTTTGTTTTGACTTTGATGTTTGCCTCGTGAACGCGCTTACAGTACAGACAGGTCTAACTCTCGTGCGTATTCTCACGACAAACAAAAGTTGGGGATAAAAAGAGGTTAAAATGAGCTCATTAAATTTAACTCCCACCCAACTATAATTAAAAATTCATTTGAAAATAATTTAAGAAGGACTGTGTATGTAAAACACTAGGTTATGACACCTTTAAGATGGATATATAAATAAAAATAAACTCTGTTTTCATGTCTATTTTCGATCTGTACAAAAATATTTCACAATTTCTCGTTTAGATTTCTTTTATTTTTTTGGTCTCTATATCAACCTCATATAAGTGATAATCCTCTTTCTTTTTTTTTTTCTTTTTCTTTTTTACCATTGAGTGTATAGACATGTTGTAACCTAAATGTTCAGCGCCTATACTGCCAATGATGCAAGCTTAGAAGAAGGAATTCGCTGTTTACATTGTGCTAAGAGCGAACGAGCTGCAGACAAACACAAGAGAGGTTGGATATTGATTTAAAAGAAAGAAAAAGAGAACGCGTGATCTGTAGTATTGTGAACTCGCAAGGGCGCCCTTTGCAGGAGTAAGATGTAGTAATGTTCAAGCTATAAAAATATACTAAATGATGTCATTAGGAGTAAATTCTGGACGCCAGCCACTCAGGACACTTCGGATTACATTGGACGAGCAGTATGGAGGAATATTGACAAGTTTTTGTGGACTTTTATGGACCTTTTTTTTTCCAAGTACCAGTGAACTTCATTATATGAAAGTTGGGGGGAAAGTGAAAACCTCTCAGATCTCCGGCTGCATTTGACATATTAAAAAAGTGCTCCAGAGTCTTGCTCAGCATGAGAGTGAGTAGAAAATGAAGGCACATCATTCTGTGCGTGTACTATTACTTTACGCTGACCAAATTGTGTAGGTGTGAAAGCACCTCTACACTCTGGGGGTTGCGGGACATGAATAGATAGAATGAAACTTGAATATATCAAATCAGATTTAATCTTAACAATAACCAGACGGACACAAAGTGTTTTCCCACAAAAACAACAGAATTAAAGTCTGAATATATGGAATGAAAGTCTCTGTTGAAATAATGCACACAAGTTCAGTTTCTGTTGCAGCACATGACAGAATCGCAGCATAAACTTGCCTCTAACTAAATGTGCTGCGCTCATCCTGACCTGTTGCAGTGAGGTTCAGGAGTTCTAGCTGAGTTTGTTCCGCACACTGACCCTCCTCCCTGGAAGAAGATGCCTCTCCTGTGGCCCCGTGCAGCTAGACAGAACACACTCATCCTCTGGCTTTCCCGTGTGCGTGCAGCATGGGGAGAGAGCTTTTCATGCTCTGCTGTTTCCTCAGAAAGCAATGCCGCTTCAACTCCAAACCGCTGGGAGACTGAGACCTGTGCTGTACCACTGCACCGTGGATCAAACAAAACACCTCACTGTAGCATACAGTAGGGTGTACTTAAACTGGGAAAATACGACAGGCTGAGCCGTGACTGCATAGGAGAGGGAATATTTACAATTACAAGTTCCGAAGGCTTCTACATACTGAGTGTATGTAGAAGCATTTGCATTCTGAGTGATGTGCCAAAGTCCAAATATTAAAAAGCAAAGATGCTGCAAACACACTGATGTTAAGCTGTGTTAGCATCTCTTTGTTGCCTGCTTTTATTAAGCTATACAGTTAAGATCAGTGTGTTTTTGGACTTGGACAAACTTAAACTTGGTGCATGAGAGGTTAAAGGTAATGCAAGCGATTTCCAGTGTGGCTCTGTTGAGAATTGTGAACATCTCATAGGCAGTTATCAAAACATTTTAGTATCACTGTGGTTCATTAAGATTCATCCTCTGGAGAGCATGAATGTGTATTAAACTAACAACCAAAACAAGAAAGCTGCTGCCGGTGGCAGATTTTCTCTGCAGGGTAAAGTGTCCGGCAGTGCGTGAACTGATCGTTTATAGTGTCAATGCAACATCGCCTGGAAGCATTCACACCACACATCTGTGCTCTGGTGCCTTTCCTTCAGCCCTGGCTGTTTTCTGAGAAATAAACTATCAGACATCAACAAGTCCTGCTGCCATCCTGTCAGTCATTTAGATTTACAGTAGCTCATATTTCCATACCATGAACTACTGCCCCCATGAGGGGGGTCAGGGAAATACACCTCCCTCTGGGGTTTCTATATCAGGGCTGATGCCGTCCTCTCTGTTGTTTAAGTAGGAGAAGGAGGAAGGTGGTTGGATGAGGCAACTTTTTCATTCATTTATTTTTCTATTAAAATGCAGCTGTGTGTGTGTGTGTGTGTGTGGGGGGGGGGGGGGGGGATAAAATGACTTCAAACGGGTGTATCAATGGAGAATAGAGTAAAAAGCAGATTGTGGTAAGTTTATAAATTATGTGACAAAGTGGGAAAGCAGATGATGTGGTTCTGTTGGCGTCATCGGGCCGTGATCTCCAGCTCTCGCTGGAGCGATTTGCAGCCGAGTGTGAAGCGGCCGGGATGAGAATCAGCACCTCCAAATCCGAGACCATGGTCCTCGCCCGGAGAAGGGTGGAGTGTCTTCTCCGGGTCGGGAGCGAGGTCCTGGTCCAGGTGGAGGAGTTCAAGTATGTCGGGGTCTTGTTCACGAGTGAGGGAAAAATGAAGCGGGAGATGGACACACGGATCGGTGCGGCGTCTGCAGTGATGGAGACTCTGCATCGGTCCATTGTGGTGAAGAAGGAGCTGAGCCAGAAGGCAAAGCTCTCGATTTATCGGTCCATCTCTGGACTGGGAACGCCTCGGGATCCCCCCGGATGAGCTGGCAGCTGTGGCCAGGGTGAGGGAAGTCTGTGCTTCCCCGCTTTGGCAGCTGCCCCTGCGACCCGATCCCGGATAAGTGGAAGAAGACGGTACGGTACGGAACAAAGTGGAAGTAAACACTGCGACCACCGGTTGGCGTGCAGCCACATGTACATCAGGGTTCTGCAGGTTTACCGACCCGCATCTGCCCAAACCAAGACCAACTACGGCTCTTCCTGTCAAACCTGACCCACATTTTGCACATTAATTTCCTAAATTCACAGTAGTCTCTGTCATTTTGCTACTTAGGGGCTTTATTTATTTGATTCAGAGATTCCTGCACTAAAGAGCTAAGAGTCTAATTAAATTAGACATAGCCTTTCTTTCTGTTTTCATATATTTGTAAAAACCTATATGCTCAAATGTGACTGGCAGCACGGCCTCCTTAGTGGCCAGTCACAACAAAGTACTGTGATCTTCTAAAAAACTGGGAGCTGACTCTCATTCAATGGGAGTCGGCTCCTCTGATTCACTATGAACCATCAGCTTTCAGACCCGGCTCTTCTGAGCATGACACATCACGAGATGAAATGATTATGGACACACTTCCAATAGCCTATAATGATCCACCACAGAGAAAACAGAATGTTACATTATTAATATAAAAAAGTAATAAGGTTTATTGTTTTAGAATTTTTACTTGAAAGAACCTGTAACCTTGATTCCAATTTCCAATACTTACTAACCTAAATTTCTTTCCTTTAAAAAACATATAGCCTAACTGACTAAAACCCTTTTTAATTTCGTCAACTAAAACTAAACTAAAACCTTTTTGATTTCCGTCGACTAAAACTAGACTCAAACTATCAGATACAGAAATATTCAAGTTCAGTTTATTTATATAGCACGCTTAAAACGACCGTGGTAGCACAAAGTGCTTCAAAGAGATATAAAAAATACCTGAATAGATAAATGAAACACACAAACACTGATGTAAGAACATTAACACATTCAGACCTATTGTGTGGTCATATGTGTAAAAAATACACAAATACACACACGGACGCACAAACACTGGTGTACTTAGAATACATAGAATGATCACAATGAATAAATAAAATAAGGCCAAATTAGAAGATAAAAACACGATACCAAATAAATAGTTAAAAGAATAAAAAGTAAAAAGTATGAATGACCACTTCAACAAGAAATTAAAAGCTAGAGCAAAGAAATATGTTTTCAATAAAGTTTTGAAAGCTTGGACAGACCGGGCACTTCTAATATGTAGCGGCAGCCCATTCCACAATTTCAGGGGCCATCACTGAGAAGGCTCTATCACCTCGAGAGACACATCTGGTTCGAGGAACCTCCAAAAGCAACCGAGAAGAGGACCTCAGAGATCTAGTGGGAGCATGCTTGATTAAAAGCTCCACCATATATGGAGGAGCTAACCCATTCAGAGCCTTATAAGCCACTAATGAAGTTTTAAACTGGACCCTAAAGCTGACGGGAAGCCAGTGAAGCTCAGCAAGGATGGGAGTGATGTGGTCGGAAAGCCTCTTTCCAATCAACAAATGGGCAGCTGCATTCTGAGCAAGCTGGAGACGGTGGAGGGATGATTTGCTGATGCCATAATAAAGTGAATTACAATAATCAAGACGAGACATAATTGGCAAATGAACCACCTTCTCAAAGTCATTTTTGGGCAGATATGGTTTGACCTTCCCGAGGACTTGTAGGTGGAAGAAGACACTCCTGACCACTGAGCTGACTTGTTTATCGAGCTTCAAAGAATCATCTATGATTACCCCCAGGCTTTTAACAGAGGGACGAGAAAAAGAGGCCACAGATCCCAAAATGCTAGCTGCATCATTTGGCAGCTTATCTCCAAAAATAATTACTTCAGTTTTTTGTTCATTCATATGGAGGAAGTTAATATCCATCCAGGCTTTGAGGTCCTTGAGACAATTAAGCAACCCAGAAACAGAACAATCTTTTGATTTAAGGGGACATAAATTTGAAGATCATCTGCATAGCAGTGATAGGAGGTCTCATGTTTTCTGAATATTGAGCCCAAAGGGAGTAAATAAAGAGAGAACAGGAGAGGACCTAAAATAGATCCCTGTGGGACCCCACAGGAAAGAGGAGTGGCGGCAGAGAAATGACTAAAATGTGACAAAAACTAAAAAGCAGTTTCATCAGAAAGACTAAGACTAAAACTCAGATAGCTGCCTAACACAACACTGCTGGTCTGACGAAACCAACATGGAGCTTTCTGGTCATCAGACATCAAACACTGCACATGACCACAAACACCATCCCCACTGTGAAGCGCGGTGGTGACAGCATCATGCTGCAGGGATGCTTCTCAGCAGCAGCCTGGAAGGCTGTAAAAGCAGACAATAAAATGAATGCAGCAAATGTTCAGGAAATCCTGGAGGAGGGTCTGGTTCCATCTGCTGGAGCACTACAGCTGGGAGGAAATTTATTTTCCAGCAAGACAATGATCCAAAGCGTCCAGCTTAAGCTACACAGGAATGGTTTGGAGACAACAAGGTGGACATTCTGGAGGAGACAAGTCAAAGCCCAACCCATGACGTGGCTGGACTTGAAAAGGGCTGTTCAGACCTGATCCCCATGCAACCTGACAGAGCTGGAACTGTTTTACAGGAAGAATGGGGAAACAATACAGAGTCCAGATGTGCAGGTCTCACAGAGACCTGTCCACACAGACTCCTGCCGTGACTGCAACCAAAGGTGCATCTAGCAAGTAAACGGGGGGATTATTTATGCAATTACTTAGTTAATGTTGCATATTTAAATTTTTTTGTCATTACTCTGTAGAAGTCAGTTTGACATTAAAGATTTTTTTTCCTTTTTTTTGTCACAAAAGCAAAATCATGTTGTAAAGCATGACTTTTTTACCAAAGCAATGAAAAGGTAAAACAACCAAGGGCGTGAATACCTTTTATAGGCACTGCATGTTCTCCCCACTATAGATGACTGATTTGCCATTAAATACAAATAAATATATATATATATATATATATATACATACACACAATATACAAATATAAACAAACATACACAGTATATACTGTACAATGCATAGTAAAGATACAACCATCATTAATATGACAGAATAGATATGGACACTTTATAAACCATATTTAGCGATGTTATAAAGACTGAGGGAAAGAGAAATAAAGAGCTGTATGTCAGATATCCACAAGAATAAAATGATTATTAGCTCAAAGAAAAGAAAAAAATAGCTCCTGTTGAAATATCTGTTCCTGAATGATTTTTACAAGAAGAATAATGTTTTTTACTTTATATTAAATACTCACCTGTGGTTTTTACAGCATTTAACATTGAAGTATGTCTCATATGGCATTAAAGGCCTGAAATATAAAGAATATAAGCATTGTGATTCATAAGTGGCATGCACAGGGATTCAGCTATGCTCTTAAGTGGGATAAATTAAACCATCAATTTGCATTAATCAGCTTTGAAGTAGCTGAAGAGGGTATTAAAAGCTTAGTTTCAGTAATGTTTCTACATATATGCTGCAGTCAGGGGTCTGGATTCTTGACTTGAAGTCTATATAAAGAAAGTCATATTTTCCCAGCAACAATGTATCTTCATTTCTTCACGATGAAGCGGTCAGTAAAGGCTGGGAGCATTTTTCATGCCATATTTCACTAAATATGGTTTATTTCATTTTGACTTGTCATAATCTATACAGTAGCTGCAAACGAACTGCCTGAAATCCCATAAAACACGCCCAAAGGAGAGAATAAGGGAAATACACAAATGTAATGAAAATGAGGTGTTGTGTTAGTTTAAAGAGGGGGGGGGGGGAGTAGGGGGGGGGGGGGGGGGGATTAAAAAAAGGGGGGAAAGAGGGGGAAGAAAGAGCCAGGGGGAGGGAGGGGAGATGGAAAGACAAAATATGGAGGAAAGGGGGGAGAAGGGGAGAAGGGGGGAGAATACCTGAAGGGGGGGCCGGGTGTAATTTAGACATGGAAAAAAGGGGGAAGGGGGAGAGAGGGGGGAGAGGCAAAGAGATTCAGGGGATTACCAAAGATGAAAAATTTTTTTTTTGTTTTTTTATTTACTTCGCTTCCGGGCAGAGGGGGGGGGGAATTGTCAGCTGGAAACAGCACTGCTCCTACCCAAAGTGAGGCCCAAAGCAAAGGGTCCAGATAAGGCCCCCAAACCCCACCCCCATCCATGTTCATGTTGCACCCGAGCCAAACGAGCCAAACCTTTTGAATAATGTTCCAGAGGTGGTGCGTCATTCGGATTCACCGTAGGCGAGGACAAGACGTACAACAAACAAGAAGGTTCTCACAAATTCTGTTTCTTCCACAAAAGCACATTATTTTTGTGCGTACTTATGAGGAGCTGGATATACTTTCATCAGACCAGATATCCATTGAAGCTTAGCTTTTATGTCCTCGTAACTGACCACGAGCCATCTTCATAAGTAGGCCGACTGCAGTCCCACACGTGTTGTTGTAGCGTTTACCCACAATGCCCAACGTTTAACCCACATTGCCAATGCAATTCTGTAGTCCACTTCCTGTATTTGGTCCTCTTGAATCAGACCGAGACCAGTGTTTGTAGGCGGACCGTGTCAGCTGGTTTGTTCCAGATCACAGTCTGTTTGCGCATTCACAACTCCCCCAAATGAAGCCGACTATCTGAGTAAACGGACTCTGATTTGAATCAAAAAAGCTTTGTGAACGTGCCCTGAAGCCTATCAGCTGTCCTGCAGCAGGACAGATGTGATCAGTCTCGCTGTGACTTCTAAAAAGTAGTAGGCCTAGTAAACTACTAGGGGGCACAGTGAGGTCAATTCAATTCAATTCAACTTTATTTGTATAGCGTCCATTCATGACAATGTCACCTCAGGGCGCTTAAACAGACAGAAAAGTTCAGGTCAGATTCATAATAGCCTAACTAAGGAAACCAACAGGTTGGATCGAATCTAATGGTCACGCCACTCGCGTGTATATATTAATGCCAAGATGGGAATACTTTGTTTTTTTGTATAGTCTCTCCTGTTATAAGAGGTAATTAAGGAAACACTGAAGATAAAGCTCCTTTCCCAAGTGTTTGGGGAGTTCAAACCGATCATCATGGCAGCGACTCAGATGCTCCCAGGTTAATCTGCTCAGTGAGGAACATCCCTGAACAAACAGACAACTGGACCAGCCAGTATCTACCTTTATACTTCCTGGAAATGTTGTGCAGGTGACGGGTGATGCCCGGTGATGAGGATGGAAGCCGAAGTGAGGTCAGCATGCAGCCGGGTTTTCATTCAGGTGAGTGTGAACATCTGCTAACGGCTGACGTCTGCAGAGCTCTGCTCCGGTCAGCAGAGAAACAAAGATCGATCCGTCAACCCGAACTCAGGGTTAATAAACATGCCGATGTATTCATTAGTCATGCTCACAGTCTGTGATCCGTGCACACAAATTTCCTTGATTTATCTGCTAAATTATGTGCCCGGCTTCCTCACAACCTCACAGAATGAGGAGGTGGGGCTCATTTATCAAACCAGCATGGAAATAAGCACACATCTGATCTGATAACAGGATGGTCTTATGATTGAATCCACGTGTGGTTCGTGAAACGTTCGTATCTGACCAGTCTCGCTGTACGAATGATGAATATGGAGGCCGAAATCCATCGTCATTTATGCTGTGCCCTTCAATATTCACAGTCCAAAGGGATAGACCGATACTGAAATTAGAATTAAGAAGGTTTTGTTGTTGTTGTTTGTTTTTATCAAAACAGGTCTCTCTTGCAAATGAGATCTTGGATCTCAATGAGACAACCTCTATAAATAGGTGAAATAAAGGTGAAATAAAATAAATTCATACCCTCCAATCACAGAAAAGGCTAAATTCACAACAGTAATTCAAATAACAAAAAATTAATAATAAATAAAAATTTACAAAATTTTAAATGCGTGAAATTAAATATTACTTTTGAATTGTGGCAGGAAATAATTTTTAAAAAATCTTTTTGAACATTAGAGAAAACACCTGATTGCAGTGATTGCCTCAGTGTTTATCAAAATTTGACCTTTGGATCCCCATCATGTTTGTTTACTGGTTTTACTTTGTGTGTTTGTTTTTAATATTTCTTTCAAGCCACAATTCAAAATCAATTACATGAGTTTCACAGAATTTTATTATTACTTTTGTCAATTTCATCTTATTTCACTGACCGCTGATTTATTTTCCTTCTTTAATTTGAGGGTATAATTTTGAAAATATGGGATACAGATCAGATTTGGACTGCCTCCTGGTGTGGCCCAAATCTGATGTGAAGCGGTCTGCAGTGTTTACACTGGCAAGAAAATATCCAATCTGTGTCACTTGAGAGCAAAAAGATCAGATATGGGCCACTTTTAATGGTCTTTTAACAAGACGTGCACAAAAACGTCACATGGAAGAGGATCAGATGGTCAGTTTTTCTCAATTTCTCAATTCTCAATTTATGTTGATAGCCAGTATCTGGTAACATCACAGTTCTTTAGCCTATAGGTCAAGAAAATGTGGTCCGACATGAAACCCTCCACCAAAAAGTGTGTTTCTACCCGGAGGTGCAACAGCACTGGCAGGTGGAGTATCTGAGCCAGACTCTGACGGGGACAGAGGAGAGGTGCTTTCATTGGGTCTGAGTCCATCTGCGGCATCACGGATGCTCTTGCATCAGATCTGATAGAAAACTGTAATTGTGTAGAACCTCACAATTAAATTCAGTTGAGAAAATAAAAAAATATATTTGTCATTTTGGTGTTGTATGATCTAACGTGGTCTTCGTCCATACAACATAAATAACACAATTCGATACTGAATTGCACTGGGAAGTATTGTGATGCTCTGTGGGGTCAGCATCCTTATCCTGGAGGACTAATGCCTCCCTCACATCAAAGGACTTTTTAAAGATTTGGAAAAGACTCCTGAAAGACCATTATCTCACACGAGCTCACATCTAAAGACAGTTTTTAGTCTCAAATTGAGATTTTACAAATCTTGCCAGGTCACTATTTACAAGACTACAACTAGATTCTTTGAGCATTTTTCCCCATCATGCAATTTGTTCCCATCATTCACCATCATCATACTGTAATAACAATAATACATTTTATTTGAAAGCACCTTAGCAAACTACACGAAGACACTATAAATCAGATAAAACAGTAAAAACACTAAACAGGGTTCATGCAAGTTTTAGAAAATTAAATTTAAGACCTTTAAAGTTATACCGTGTAACTTTTGGCCACTAGGAGCGCTAAACCTGCAACGGCGCCAATGTCTCACAGGCCTCACGGCAATGACGCAAATTTAAATCTCCTCTCCGTGTTTGGATATTGAAACAAACGAGTCCATCAGATTCAAGAATTTCCTAAAGGATTTTTCACTATTGGAGGATCTGCCCCTGGCGCAGATATGCGCCTCTAACTGTTTCCAATTACATGTTTACATAGCTGAAACATCACACACACAAACGCACAATGCAAAGATAAATGCGCAATCAAAACTGGCCACAAAACCAAGTTGTAGTTTTGTGCACTGAATGAAGTCGTAACTTTGGCAAAACTCATGTCTGTTATGAAAACGTCTGGATTAGCTCGTCTGGATTAGCTCAGCTTACGGGACATTACAGTGGCTCTGCTTCCTTCTGAACAGCGTATGAAAACCACACAACTAAACCAAGCAAACTGCAGATCGCTCCGTTACTGCTTTGATATTTATATGAATTACAGAGAACGCATTTATTGCTGCAAACCAGCCACAATTGCACAAAATGTTTAGGGAGTCACGTTAGCTTTGGTCTATAGTAATTCCAGCCGTGTTTCGCTAACAGGAAACTATCGGCAGCTTATACGGCTCTGATTGACGTTGTTTTGGATAAACGCTGAGTGAAAAAAAAGAAAAGCATCACATTCTCGTATGTTTACACAACAGACAAACTTACTTACCAGTCTAATGATACGGTGGCAAACAGAGATGGGGTTTAGCTTCCACACTTATATCTCCAACGACTGAATTCTTTTCCAACGTCCACTCGTGTTTTTGATCTGACCTGCTCTGACATCACTTTCATCTTTTTACTTTGTTCCGCCATGACTAAACTTCGAGCAATGAGAGAAAGTAGCACAAGTACAGCTTTCTGTGTTTATCTCATAGGCTGTATAGTTTATCTATGAGGAGCCGTAAAGCAACTTGTTTTACGGCACTTTCATCGACGGCCCGCCTCTCCAAAGTTACGATGTCTGGTTTCTGCCGAGGGCAGCCCGCTCAGAGTGCTGACATGCGTCAGTCACTGTATATTGGCCCGAAAAATCATCTAATACTGCTCATTTTAGGCTTAATGTCAGAGTCAAAAGTTACACGGTATAACTTTAAAGACCTTTTAAGGCCTTTATTAATCAAATTTAAGAATAACATGATTCAAAACCTTTTTTTTCCCATTAATTTAGCAATTGAACAAGAAAAAATTTCCTTGCATTAAAAAAAAATAGTAAACAAAGGTCTTCAAAATCAGCCATCAAGGGCCACTGTCATGCAAGTTTATTTTGTCCCTCCTGCTCCAAAACACCTGGTTTAAAGTGCTGATGACACGACTTTAACTTCAAGTAACTTTGCCAAACAACAACACACCAAGACAAAATAAGTAGTTCTGTGCAGTTAGAAGTTAATCAGACGTGTATTTATGTAAATATCCAACAAGGATGGAGGGAAGGATGCAGCCGGAGGGGAGATCTGTGATGCCCAGAGACGTCCTCATATAACCGAGCAGAAGCTGTCTGTCATAGCTGTATGACCGATCCGATGAAGCAACGGTGGTTGAAAAAGAATATTCCAAAGGACATGATTCCAGCGACCTAGTGTTAGAAGTCTTGACACCTCCAGTAAACAGGTGTTGTAGACCAGAGAGACATGCAGAGAGCTCCTTCTGCTACCAGGTAAGTCTGACCTGCTTCCTTATCCTCTTCTAAATAAAATTCTAAATCTGTAGGAAGCTTAAATAAACTAACGCTGCACTTACGAGCTTTTAACCATTAACTGTCAATACAATTTGAGGGCTGAGTCATTACTGTTTGTCTATAAAACTGGAAAAGGAACTTAAAACGGCAATTAAGCCATTGACTTCAATGTCAAATGCGCTTAAAACGTTCTCCGGTAGGCGCCCAGTTTCGTCTCACAGCGCCACAGTCTGGTCAGATGCTGAAATGCAGCTACGTTTTCTAATAACACATCTATGCAGCTGCGCTTGTTTCTGTTACATAGATCATCATGAAGAACATTTTGGTCGATAAAACATGGAAAAAAATGTCAACGTGTCATCAGCACTTTAAATTTAATGAATCTAAAAGCCTATGAAGTTCTGCACAATGACTTATTAAATTCAGTCAGATGTGTTGGAGCTGGGGTGCATTAAAAAAACCTGCAGGATTGTGGCCCTCTTGCCTGTAGTATCACAGGATATGTTGTTTAATCACCACATATTAACACTCGTAGCTGTCTGAACTTCTCAGAAAGGCAAACAGAATCAATTTCTGATTGCAGCGTTTTATGTAGCGTATTCTACATGGCCAACACTTCTCGGGGATGAATAGAAGTAAAAAAAAACTAAGACATGTCCAAATCAAATTTAAGACCTTGGAGAAAAAGATGGCTCTTTTTAAGGTCCTACAGGAACCCTGATTAAGCTAAAACACAAAAAAATGCAAAACATAATCTGCTCTCTCTAATCGAGAACATTCAGTGACCAGCATGTCTGCAGCACTGATGCTTATTTACTGTTTCCTGTCAGTAATCTGATTGCTGCTCTGTGCTCTGCAGTAAGATATGACAGCGCAGGGTTTGCATGGCTTTCTCCGTGAATCACATGACCACTTTTACATTGAAGTAAACCCTAGACCGTTAATAGAGGGGGACGAACCTTCCGCTACGTCACCCGTTGGTTTTTGAAGAGCTAAAAGTGAAGCCAGTTGGGCGTGTCCCACTGTCGCCGTCTTGCCGTGTCACGTGTATCGTCACTCCTGGAAAATACTAAAATGGGCAGTGCTTAACATCAACAAAACATCAACAAAAGTGCGCATGTTACCAACATAGTCATGTACAAGGGAATACCAAGGGTGAGCGAGAAGATTGCTGTAAGGAGAATGAGACTAGCAGGACATTGCCATAGGCATGAAGAGCTGCCAGCCAGTAAGCTGGTACTGTGGGAGCCAACACATGGACACCGGTCAAGAGGACGTCCCACACTAACATATGTGGACATACTCCAGAAGGACGGAGGAGCCCGGAGCACCAAGGAACTGAAGAAATGTATGGAGAATCGGGATGACTGGAGGCAACGATGGAAGGCTCGTCTGAGGACGACCTAGAGAGAGGCAAAGGCAAGGCCGCTCCGAGCCACGGGGCAAATGATTGGCAGCTGACGTACTCTGGGCTAAACGCTAACCGAGCTAATTAGAAACTAACAGGAGCCAACAAAGATTAGCCTCCTAAGCGGCGGTGTAAAGGTAAGACGCTTAGACTTGCTATCCGCTGACTAAAAACCGCTGTTGTGCTACTCTGCTACAAACTGAGACCTTACTGAGAGCAAACAAAGAGCTAAATAGGAGCCACCAGTCAGCAGCCTGGCTTCTGGTCTGTTGCATGTCAATTGAAAGGACACGCCCTTAATTATGTGTAATTTCAAGATTAAATAACATCTAAACGGATGAGTTAAAAAAAAATTCACCCCCCTCACAGTTGACATGAAGGTAAACTTGACCTATTAAGCCTAAAATGATTTTTTGAACCAGGCTGTAAACATGTTTATTTCTGCTGTGAAGTTGGTCTTTTTAACATGGGAGTCTATGGGGATTTGCTCTGTTTTGCAGCCCCTTGAGGGTCAAGGGAGAATTACAAAAAATGACTTCTTCCAGGTGGACCACCGGAGGTTGCCGCTTCAAATCAATGCATGTCAACTCTGTATTTCTATGGCTCTGGTCAATGTATGATGAAACTCTGAGTACTGACGGTTCTGGAGGTCAGCACCTGTTTCAGCTGCTGTCAGGGCTCATCCAGCTATTGGTTGTTGATTGTGTTGCGTCGCTGCGACTTGCAATGAAATCAAACACGTTTGATTTTATCGCAAGCCCAAGATGAGGAAAAGGCTGATATAAAACAGCAGATTACCATCTCACACTTCTGAGATTTAGGCGACATTCACACGGCAACAATCAAAAGATAAGACGCAAAAGTGGCGTCTCGTCTTCATCTTTTTATCCACGTTTACACAAGCGTCGCATGATGAAATCTGCGCGCATACAAGGACACAAGAGTGTGTGGAATTCCATTGGATATGCATGCCAGACCGTTAGGTGGTGCTGTGATAGAACTCCACCATGTCCGCACACATGCATAAAATCTACCTTAGATCTGCGAGGTTTATGTAGTCCGACATTCCTGTTTTTCCTGTTTGTGTGTGACGTCAGCAGGCATGCGATATGAACATGGCGTGAGCAGGTCCACTACCATTTGTGCGTTCTGGGCCGTGCAGACAAGAACGCAACAACATTGCGTATTCAGGAATTCCACTTTGGAATGAGTCAGCAGATTTTGCATCTTCAACCCAGAATAACGCCATTGCCGTGTGAACGAAAGGCACTTCCAATAAAATTTTTAACTACAATCGTCCCCGTGTGAACAGCCCCTTACTAAAGACTATCAGTCTTAAGTCTGGAGGAAATAGTTTGGTGTAAGCCCCGCATAACGTAGATCCAAGGGCAAAACTCTGCTGGAAAACAGAAACTTCCACATTGCATAAAAACTGTAGTTCTTTCTTCATCCGCTAGGTGCTCCAAAACAGCAAATCCCTGTAGAGTCCCATGTTAAAAATGCCAACTTCACAGCAAAAATGACCATGTTTATAGTAGAAACAAACATGATTACAGCAGAAATAAACATGTTTTCAGCCTGGTTCAAAAAATCATTGTGGTTTAATAGGTCAAGTTTACCTTCATGTCAACTGTGAAGGGGTGAACATTTTTATAACTCGTCTGTTTAGATGTTATTTAATCTTGAAACTGCACTTAATTAGGGGCGTGTCCTTTTGATTGACATGCCACAGACCGGATGTCCTGTCTGCTGTTAGCTAGCAGTTAGCTCATTGTTTGGTCTTGGTGAGGTCTCAGTCTGCAGCAGAGGAGCACAATAGTGGTTATTAGCAGCTAACAGCAAGTCCAAACATGTCTTACCTTTATCCCACGATTTGAGTTAGCTCGATTTGCATTTAGCCAGAGTCCATTCGCATTTGCCCCGAGACCGCGCTTGACCATTTTAGTATTTTCCGGGAGTGACACACGTGACACGGAAAGATGGTCACTACTCAGAAGTGACTGGATAGCCTACTACATCGGTTTTTTTCTACAGTCTTTGGGTAGATCCCAGATTCTGGAGGTATACATCATGGCTATCTACCAGTCAGCGGGGGGGGGAAAGAGAAAAAAAGTACTAGTTTTAAATCTGGCTGAAACTCTGAACCAGACTGGACAACACCAGGAGAAGATTACAGGGGATCTTGGCAGGTTTTTGTGGTCCAGTTGTCTGTTTCTCTGTGTTGTTCATTCCACAGAAGCTCCATCTTTACCAGTTTTCTTGCTTGTAAAGATGACTGGGGATGCTTTCCAACCATGTACAACACCAGCTGGTTTTAACAAACTTTCATGTGATAAAGGAACGTGGACATGGAGTCCCTCACTTCATATGAAAGTCTGTCATTTTTCATTCTGAATGGCTGAAAAGAACAAACCCACTAATGTTTAGTATCAATGTACTTTTAACAAATATCTTCACTTCCTTCCTTTTCAGTTCTCCCTACCAGAAAACAAGTTTCCAGTAAGACGTGTCCTTTTATACTGTACTTGTACTGTATAGATCCTTTCTGCATGGCGTCATCACATTTGCGCATCCCCATTTTTTGGGTTAAGCGGTCACAACCTACAGACCACCTGTGGTTAGACATTGTGTTTCGTCGGTAGTCCTGTTCCTAGCTGTAAAGCATTAACATTGTTGTGTTGTCAGTGGATGTAAAAGCTGTTCGACTCAGCCTGTATGGCGAAGGTTTTTGTCCATTCCAGCCATCCATTTGACCGAGGGTGCACGGACGGAAGATCTTTTGAAACTAAAGACGGACATTGTGACTAGCTCGGAGTAACTGCAAAAACTCCCAGCCCTCGAAACACTCCAAAGTGTGCTCTGATCACTTCATCACAGGTATCACAGATATGTAGATTACTTCGTGGTCTGAGTACATGTGGATTTGTGCTTTTATAACAAGGGAGGGTGTATGGGGTAATGTGGTCCCACCCTCACAATCGATTAAATGTTCTATTAGGTACATGTACAATTATAATTTTGAACATATTAAAGGAATAGTACACCCACAGAATGATGGTCCTTCATTTTCTACTCACCCTTATGCTGAGCTATAGACTCTAGAGCTGGAGAACACTTTTTTAATATCTCAAATGCAGCCGAAGATCAGACTGGTTTTTGTTTTCCCCAAACTTTCACATACTGGAGTTCACCAGGGCTCAAACCAAAAAGGTCCATAAAAGTCCACAAAAACTTGGCAATATTCCTCCATACTGTCGTCCAATGTAATCCAAGTGTCCTGAGTCGGTAGCGTCCATAATTTACTTCAAACCACGTCATTTAGTATATTTTCATAGCCTAAACAGTAGTACATCGAGCTGCCACAAAACGCGCCCCTGCGAGTTCATGACACTATGGAAGCAGACGAGATTCTGCATTCTCTTTTTTTCTTTGCCATCACCTCTTGTGTTTGTCTGCAGCTCGTCCGCTCTTAGCACAATGTAAGCAGCGAATTTCTTCTTCTACGTTTGCATTATCAGCAGAGTAGGCGCTGAACGTCACGGCTTCCATAGGGTCGTGAACTCGCAGGGGCGCTAAAATGAAGGACCATCATTCTGTGGGTGTACTATTCCTTTAAGAATAAGAAGAAACCTTAATTAGTAGACAAAGATAAGAGATGGTCGGGGCAAACGATGTGGTTATAACTTAACTGTGTACCACAAATTACCAAATTTACATCGCCACGTCTGCTGGAGGAGACTGTGTTAGCATTGTGCAAAGTAGCATCGTGCTGACTAACTTTTGCAAGAAGAAGAGTCCTTCTGTTGATGTTAGCGTGACAAACGTCCATCAGCCAACCACATACAAAATAATTGTACGTTTTGAAGGATTTGTAAGCTTTCACCTCCTCCAGCGTGTACAAGCTGTTACATGTTACCAGGTAATTAAAAATGTCCGCATAGGCAACTTCTTGGAAAACGTTCCAACAGTCTGTCAACCACTCACTTGGGGGCAAAGTCGTCATCGCGTAAATCTCTGCCACCGATACATCCAAGTTTTTGGTCACACCTTTCCCGAGATGCGGCATTCAAACTGTCCCTGTCAGTACTTTCTTTAGGACTTTTTTGTCTTTTTAGAAAGTGACGAAGTCATGTTGCTGGCAAACTCTACACCAGTATTGTTTCACGTTACGTTGTTTACCTCTTTTGACCCAAAAAATGGCAGACAGGCCCCGACATCCAGGTATTAGCCGACACAGTGGAAAGGGTCTATAGTACAACCTTTATTGACTGGACTCCTTGTTGGGGTTTAATGTAACTGTTTGTAAATGAAGGTTTATTCCTCTGAAGTCTGGGGTTTGATGCCTTCAGCTCTCCTGTTTGACGTTTCCATTCAGCAGCTTGTCTCAGAACATCATCCACTCACACATTTGCTCATGATGCAGCTGCAAAACATTTTTCAGATGCCAGATAAAGATTTGTCAATCAGTACAAGCATATTGTTTTCATACCTTTCGCATCAGAATCCATTTTCTTCCAGACAAAGCGGTTTCGTGATTGTGCAAAGCAAAAGAAAAAATCTTTCTGTCTCAAATGCCACTTGTCAAATGGATTTGACTGACACAGATTGCAGAGGATAAGGTTTCAGACCACAAATTTCCAGCCTGACATACTTGGCAAATCTGGCTTATCACTGAAGCATAAAGAACTGTCGTGTTTCCTCGGAGAGGTTTACTTTGGAGAAAACTTTGTCCTCTAAACCTTTTGAGAGCATTTCAGCCTCAACTTGCCCTTAATTTAACGAACAGAATGCAAACCGTTTTTAAAACTCTGCTCTTTTGTCATGTTTGCATTGTTCAGAAAGGAATTTGAGTTAGAAATGTTGGTGACGCCTCTGCTTTTATTCATCCTGCCCTGCAGACACACATGCATTTATGAATGTGATTAATGTTCATCCCTGTCATCTTCTTCTTTGTTTTTTTGGGGTCTGCAATTTAAAAATAGTTCATCTTGCATGTTTACACCACAGTGCACACATCGCATGCCTAATTTCATCTTTTTATTTACATAAGCTACATTCTCTTGTATTTCTTTGCATGGTATCATTTCCTGTCTGAGATGTTTTCTTGCTTCTTGTCTTGTCTTGTCTTTTTTTTTAAAAATTAATTTTAATCTAATTTATCTTAATTCATTATAGCCTTTTAAAATCTGAGGCTCCACATTAAATCATGGTCATCAGGGATTCTCACCCTTTAGGGCCCCATTTTCCAGTACAAACTGGTTTGGGGTCCATTCACATACTAACACTGTATTGGTTTAATTGATCTCAGTCTTGGATTAATATCCATTCAGAAAATAAACTAAATCCACTTTCATTTAACAGATTAAACCTTGAAAAAAAATTACATGATAAACATAAATAACATTATAGAGAATATAACATATACAGTTGCATTTGAAAGTGTACATCCCCTCCATTAAAGACAAAAAAATAGCTGCCAGTGAAATGTGTTGGAATTGGCAAAAGTAATAATAAATAAAAATTTTATGAAAATCATGACATTGATTCTGTATTGTGGTTCAACAGAAATATTAAATACAAACAAACAAAAAAATAAAGCAAGTAAACATGGATGATTGGGCTCTATTGAGCTAAAATGTTGTTGAGCAACACTTTGAGGCAATCACTGCAATCAGGTGTTTTCTGTAACGTCCAATCAGACGTCTGCACGTGTTGACAGGTATGTTGGTCCACTGTTCGTGAGCAAGGTGCTTTAACTTGTCTGGGACAGTTTTGTTTGTTTTCTTTATAATAATAATAATAATTATTATCATTATTATTATTATCATTAATTTTTTTAAAAGTTCAATATCAGTATTTCATTTTACTAAATTATTATTAAAGAATTTTTCATTATAATTAATATTTTTTCAGTTTCTTTTTATTTGAATTACTGTTGTAAATTTAGCCTTTTCTTTAAAGACATACAACGGGAACTTAAAACAGTTTTCTCAGTGGCCCCCCTATCGACGGCTAAACTTCATCATCTTCATCGTACCTTTACTAAAATTCCCTCCAGCCAGTAAAAGACAGTCTTATCTTGACTCTTGTTCTGTCCCCTCCTCTCTTTCTTTTCCTCTCTTCCTCCAGGATTTTGTTTCCTTGTGTTTCCTTGCAGAATCCGACATGATGCATTCAAAACAGCCGCGGTGTTCATGTCTGGTTCATATTTTAAACAACAAATTTAATTTTAAAACATTAAAAAAAAAAAAAAAAAGAAAAAAAAAAAAAAAAAAAAAAAAAAAAAAAAAAAAAAAAAAAAAAGAAAAAAAAAAAAAAAAAAGGAGAAAAAAAAAAAAAAAAAAAAAAAAAAAAAAAAAAAAAAAAAAAAAGGAGGAAAGGGAGGGGAAGGGGAAAGGGGCTGTTTAGATACACAGCTGTATCATATGCATGTGAAATTGGACATACAGCAAAGATGCTATAGATAGATCATTTATGGAATAAAATCAGACTCCTGTAATAACTATTTTAAAAGCTTAAATCAGGATTGTAAACACAAATGACGACATATGGTATTTTTATAACAGGAAAAACAAGGTCGTAAGAAAATTAATGGAAATAGATATTTTTAAAAAAGATACAAAGTTATCAATAAAATGGTGCATTAATAAAAACAAAAAAAAATCAAAATAATTCATATTAGAACATTCTTTTAAGTAAATGTTTTTTGGGTTTTTTGTTTGCTTAACTTTTTCTTAAAAAAAACAACAACAATTGATTAATCTTTAGTGGTCATTGGGCCGGATCTATCAAAGGTTTGCGTGTATAAAACGTGATTTATCTCACTGCACACACAAAAAAAAAAACTGATCTAATAACAGCGTGCTAAAAGGGTTCGGTCTTTAAAAGGTGCTAAACAGCGTCTCTTATACATTTAATACTTTTTCTTAAATGAATATGCAATATGGGGCGTTTACACGCAAAAGTGTGTGGAATGGGAGGAGAAAATGTAAATATTTTCATTTAGCACCTGCAACCGTGAGACACATTGCCTTGTTTTTTTTTGCGTCTATTTTAGTACGTCGGAAAAGCAGGTGCAACCTGCAGCTTTGTGCACAAAAGGCTGCAACTTCTGAGAGGGACAATCCTGGACACGCACACATCTGATTCAACATCATTTACATGAGCAGTGAGGGCAGCGTATTTAGTTCTCATTGTTGATTTCATAAAAATCAATACAGCAGATCACTATTTAACACAGGTGTAAAATATTCTGGATAAATGAAAGTTTGCAGCCACTTTGCAGCTTAATGAGAACTAAAGCTGCATGGGGGAGAGGGGGGGGGAGAGGGGGGGGGTAATTGTGTCTTTTTATTTCCCTTTTTGTCAATGTCACATTTTAACTTGGATTTCAGCACCTGGACAGGACCACAGGATCACCTGGCAGCAGGAGCCTCCAAAGTCATTGGTATCGTGCCAAAGTGCACAACTCCTGCATAATAGAGACCATGTCAGAGCTGCAGACACTTTCAAGTGTTCAGCAACTCCTGAACCATGTCATTATAAATTGGCCGCTTCTGGGGCTCTGCACAGATACTTGTATTATTTTTTATACTTATCTTACTTATTTTAAATTATTTTTGTTTATTCCATCCTCCTAATATCTCCATCTTCATCTGGCGACTGGCATATTTCCTTTTGCGCTGTCGTCTCTCGCAATTCGCTACGCTGCAAACCTCGAAATACGCAAAACCTAATTTATACAGGGGCGTCTCCAACACGTTTCACTCGCTGTCATTTGCGCCTTCATTCTTGGTAAATCACTCGCAAACCGTGGTTCAGCCCCTTCCGCAAATTTCCAGATTGCGTGGGCAAATTACTACACGCAAATTTGGATCTTGATAAATCCGGCCCTTAGCATTTCCTTTAGTATGAGCCCAAAAATATGAATATAGACCCTGTGGTTGCAGAAATGACCTCATTTCATTATGGGAACAACATTTTTAAGCAGAAGCCCAAGAAAGTAGGAACAGGGCTCAAAGGGTTAATTTAATTTAATTTTATTAGATTTTATCTCTGGGTTTTTATTATTCCCTAGTTTATTGCCCATCTCTGTTATTCTTTCATTTTTAGGATCCTTTTATATTTAGCAGGATGTTTGTGTCGTGTTTTCTTGCCTTTATTCAACTCTTGCTGCTTTTGTCTGTTCTACTTTGACTGGACCTGTTCAAAGACAGAAATATGAGGCATTTTTCATCTATAGCTCCACGCACTTAGCACAGAAAGCCAGTGAGGCTGCAGCTAATCCCAGCCGCTGAGATTTCTCTCAGTGATTTACATGATTAAAGAAGTTACCAAAGGGAAACAAATAAAGGTGTAATTTTACAGGCAGTGGTGTTTGACAAAAGGACGTACGTTTCCCCCAGAAATGCTTATCTTGTGAAATGTTTACAAGCAGAAACTGGGCGAACATTGTGCTGCAGTCAGACCTGAAATTGCTGAGATGTAAACTGAAAATATATAACAAATAATCTAATTTCAAACAGCAACAATGGAGCCACAAGGCGAGCAATTGCTTTGATGATGGAAGTTAAGAATAAAACTGATGCATTTAGAGAGGACAGTGTGCGTATGTATTCCCTGCTTCTGTTCACAGAATTCAGCTGCTGCTCGGATTCCATTTAAAGTCCTTTATTTTGCACACTGTCACTATAGCGCCTCAGGTAATTGTGCAATAGATCTCTGCCAGATGGTGACCCTCTGTCAGCGATGCAGTAATGGGGACTGGACTCTCGCAGGTTAATTTTCTCTGGCTCTGCAAGAGATTTTCCAGGAGTCCTGCTCACTCTTTGATACAGTTAAAGAGCCACATTTTCAGGCCTCCGCTTCTGGCAACCGTTTCCTGGCAATTCCAACTGAGCAATTTTTAGACTTCACAGAATTTGTCATCACAGCTATATGTATATATTATATATATATATATATGGTTTCAGCCATGGAAATCATGGCGGTCTATAGAGAGCAGCTTAACAGCTGTTTACTACCCCATCTATATTCAGCAGTCACATCCTCCCTCACTTCCTCTGCCACCACATCCAAAGTTGTTATGGTTAACATTATTGCAGAAAAGCAGCAGTTTCAACTTCAATATCAAAAACAAAACATCATCATATTCTCAGTAAGGTATGGCAATTTGCTGGAGACGGCATTTCAGCTGGGATGAGCTGCAGACCGGCCCTGTGCTGTCCCCTTCACTGAAGGAGTTAATAACATGGATGTGTGCTTCTGGTCAAGGTGAAGGTCAGCGCCAACACCGTATCTGTGCTGCTCTATTTCAACGTATGACTAATAAAGGGCAGCAGCACACACTGTTCTGTCAGAGTTGACACACCTGATTAGCCCCTCTGTTCCTCAGAGGGCCATAACAGTTCCCGCTGCAAGGTTACATCCTTCAAACCTTAAAATTTCCACTGGGAAGTTATAATTGATCATATTTAGAGGCACAGCGTTGCAAATCTATAGGCTACAGCTGGTTATACCACACATCAAAGCATGCTTGATATGAAATTATGCCAAATAGCACACTCTTAGAAATGCTGGGTTAAGGGAGTGTTGTATCATATTTGAGATAAATAAATCACACTTCAAAGAAGACTTTACTAAAGTTATGTAGATGCCTGTAAGTGGTTTATTCAATTACATGAGGAAATAAAAGAAATGAAAAATACTTTATCAATCCTAGAAGGAAATTCAATATTGTTGCCGTTTTTAAAAACCAGTAGTAAAAAGTATAATAATAATGATAATAAGAGGTCTCGTTCATCAGGGTGATGGCTGCTGCAGGAATGATCTTCTGTACCTCTCCGTCTTAGGGCGCATTCACAAAGCTTTTTTGATTTAAATCAGAGTCCGTTTGCTCTGAAAGTCCGCTTCGGTTGGGGGAGTGGTGAATGCAAACATATAGTTAACCAAATACAGGAAGTGGACTGCAAATTGAATCGGCATTGTGGGTAAACGCTGGGTGGGACTGCAGTACTTATAAAGATGGCTCATGGTCAGATGTGGAGTTACAAGGACGTAAAAGCTTGAATCAGTATTTGGTCTGATGAAAGCATAACCCAGCTCCTCATAAGTACACACAAAAATAATGTTTTGTGGAGAGAAAACGGAAGATGTGAGAACCTTCTTGTTCGTTGTATGTCTTGTCCTCACCTATGGTGAATCCGAATGCAGATCCACCTCTGGAGAGATTGGGAACATTATTCAAAGGTTTGGCTCGTTTGGCTACGGTGCAACCTGAACATGATCTCGGTCCAGATGACCACCTCCGCCCCCAGCTGGACTGAGTCCCCAAATGGACCGAGACTCGCGGACTATGCTTTCTGAGTGCGCCCTTACAGCGGACCTGAAGAACCCCCCCACTGTTGATTCTTCCTGACACTCAAAAATAGAGGTATGAGACAGGAACATTTCTGTACCTGTAGGTACATTTTTTATAAATGTTCTCTCAAAAGTATAATATTGGTCTTTATGAGGCCAGAAGTACCTATATACTATGAAAAAGGGTCCAAAGTAATATAAAGTACAAATTTGTACCATTTCAACCCTAAGGGTACCTGCAGCATTGAAAAATGTGTGTAGCTTGTACAATAACTACAAATAGCAGTCCTTCTAAACAGTAGAATAATTATAGGTATTATGTTATGATTTTCATAATAATCATAGTAATCATAGTAATAATTATATGTATAATTATATATGTGTTTAGCCTAATATTTATATAATAATTATTCATTTATTTTAAGCATCTTTGATTGTTGTCATAATCTATATTTTATTGACATTTATTCATCATTTTTAATTGGTTTAATTGTACTTTAATAACTCATACAGCTTGATAAGGTACAAAAATGGTACAGGACCGAAGATACAGAAATGTCTTCCAAAAAGGAACAACCCCCCAGCGACAAGCTTTGTTCCCTTTAAGTACAAATTGGTACCTCTATTTTTGAGTATCATCTTTATCAGCTTGTGCAGCATTCTTTTCTGAACGATCAGCTCCAGCGGCTCCAGAGTTATCCCCAGCACAGAACCAGCTTTCTTGATCAGCTTCTTTAGTTTCTTCAAGTCTGGTTCTGATGCTGCTTCCCCAGCAGATGCTGCAAAGCTAATTGAACTTTCCACAACAGACTTATAGAAAATCTCCAACATCTTGGTGCAGACGTTGAATGATCTCAGCTTCCTTAAGAAGTAGAGTCTGCTCTGACCTTTCTTGTTATTGAGTTGCATCTCCAGACGAGTCTGTTGTCCAGCTGAACTCCAGATATTTGTATTTTTCCACCACCTCCACCTCCTCTTCCAGGATGTAGACAGGACTATGCTGCTTATTCTTGCTCCTCCTGAAGTCAACAATCATCTCTTTAGTCTTGCTGGTATTTAAGATCTGTAGTTGGGGTTTCATTATGGAATAATGCCAATGTTCATATAAGATCTTGTGGTACTTTTTTTTTTGCTTTTAAAAGAATGGTTTCCAAACATATTTTTGACGGACACAAGAGTTTATAATTTGTGAAAGATGGGTTATTTATTTATTTAATTTATGATTTTGCTTCATTATTCTTTTGTTTTGATATAATGCATTGATGCTTTTGTGTTTTTTCTTTTCTTTATTAGTAATAATAACATGTTAAAGGAGTAATCACCTGGTCTTTTAATCTGTCCACTCTGCTTACAATGTCTTAAAATAATTCCTAAAAACTTGGTAGAAAAAAAAAATCAAACAAAGTGCATATTCTGAGCCTTTGCTCATACCACCACTTTCTCTCGTGATAGTTCATACGAGGTTTGACTGATATGAATGTTCATTTAAATAATGCTAATGAGGCGCGCACTGATTGGCTGCAGGTAGGACAGAGCTGGAATCAGGACCGGCCCAGTTCATGCATGCATTACCCGACTCTGTACCTGACGAGGCTGCGGCTTTTGGGATTCAACCGTTCATGTTTGAGCCAAAGTCAGATCCTGCGGATGAGGATACTGAGACAGCGGATGAAGCACGTCTTACTTTTTTTTCTAGGTGAGCCTGCATCCTAGACATGGATGTGAGAAAAGTACATTCTTCGCCGCACAACTTCACCTCACCACCTTATTGTTAACTTTTATAAAACTCCCCAACACTCTGCTCTTGTTCTTCGCCGCTGCAGCCGTGCTCTCTGTCGCCGGTCACTCACACACGCTCCCGTCACGTGTGAAGCTGAATGAGTCAAGTGGCGATCCCATTTAGAAAAAGTGGATTTGTTTTAGGGATGTCCCGATACAACTTTCTTGTCAACAATAAAATGAAATGAAAAATGAAATGAAAATGAAATGAAAAATGAAATGAAAAATACTTTATTCATCCCAGAAGGGAAATTCAGTATTTTAAAAGCTCACTCTTCTTTTTTTTTTTTTTAAATAAACAAAAAAGTCAGTCAGTCTTGTTCTTTAGGGTGATGGTTGCTGGCAGGAATGAATTTCTGTATCTCTCCATCCTACAGTGAACCTGACGCAGCCTCCCACTGAACACACTCTGTTGATTCTTCACCGTGTTGTGGAGTGGATGGGAAGAGTCCTCCATCAGCTTCATCAGCTTGTGAAGCATTCTTTTTTGAACGATCAGCTCCAGCGGCTCCAGAGTTATCCCCAGCACAGAACCAGCTTTCTTGATCAGTTTCTTTAGTTTCTTCAAGTCTCTGATTCTGATGCTGCTGCCCCAGCAGATGCTGCAAAGCTAATTGCACTTTCCACAACAGACTTGTAGAAGATCTGCAACATCTTGGTGCAGACGTTGAATGATCTCAGCTTCCTTAAGAAGTAGAGTCTGCTCTGACCTTTCTTGTAGATGTAGTCAGTGTTGCATTTCCAGTCGAGTCTGTTGTCCAGCTGAACTCCAGGTATTTGTAGTTCTCCGCCACCTCCACCTCCTCTTCCAGGATGTAGACAGGACTATGCTGCTTATTTCTTGCTCCTCCTGAAGTCAACAATCATCTCTTTAGTCTTGCTGGTATTTAAGATGAGCTGATTGTTACCATTTCACAAACTGGTTGACCAGTTCCCTGTACTCGGCTTCTTGTCCATCACTGATACACCCTACAACTGCAGAGTCATCAGAGTATTTCTGCAGATGACAGGACTCAGAGTTGTACTGGAAGTCTGTGGTGTACAGTGTGAAGAGGAATGGTGCAAGTACAGTTCCTTGATGTGCTCCTGTGCTGCTGACCACCATCTCAGACACACAACCTTTCAGTCTCACAAACTGTGGTCTGTTTTCCTAGATAGTCGTAAGCCCATTATGATATGCAAACTGTAATGGGTCCTGAAAGGCATTGACTTGCTTGTTGAGGTGAGCCAGTAAGAGCGCATTCACACCAGGATAGTCCAGGACCTTAGTCTGATTGGGCGGGGAGTTCTGAAAAATTTCGGACCTTTCTTTGCTTCAGTTTGCATTCATACTGCAGTAACTGGAGCAGACCAAACCACCTGCTTAAACCACTATGGTTAAACAACTGCCCGCTAGGGGTCAATGCTCCCTAATATACTTGGATGATGGTGAAAAAGCAGGAAGAAGTAGTAAAACGGACTCCGCAATTAAAGTGGAACTCTCTCTGCTTCTTATTTATCCATTCCAGTTGTATCTGCACATTTTCCAGTTGTTTATCGTTGTTGTTTTGACATTGGCTTCTTAAAAAACACGTTTGTTTGTTTTCCCTGCATTCCAAACAAGAATCTCCCCCACTTCCTCCTACTTCTTCTTCATCTGCTTTATTGCGGTCGACAAACGTCTCTTCCATTAGGTGCACTACATAGTCCGATGGTCCGTTTGCAAGTGAACCGAGACTCCCGGCTTTCAGGTGGACCAGAGTCCGCTTCTTTGGTGCACCACAGTACGGTTGGTGTTCAGACTGACCCAAACAAAGTGGACTATCCAAGTAAACGGACCTGTTTAAAGCGGACCAAACTGGCAGAGTGTGAACGCACCCTGAGATTCTCTTCAGGACTTTTATGATGTGAGATGTCAGGGCAACTGGTCTGTAGTCATTTGGTTCAGCTGCTTTTAGTTTTTTAGGCACTCGAACAAAACAGGATGTTTTCCACAGCACAGGAACTCTGTTCTGTCTCAGGCTGCTGTTAAAAAGGTGCTGGAGAATCAGACATAGTTGTTCTGAGCAGGTCTTGAGAACTCTGGGACTGACACCATCTGGACCTGCAGCCTTGTTCCGGTTCAGTTTCTCCAGTTGTTTCTTGACCTGGTCACAGGCTGGACAGTCAGGCTGGAGGTGGAGGCAAAAGAGGTCTCAGGATGTCCTGATGTGGAGGGAGAGGAGGTTGTCTTCAGGTCCATGACTGAGCTGCAGGGTAACAGAGTGGAGGTGGGACAGGAAAGCTGTGGGCTCATGGAGGGTGTGTGGTGTGTTGGGTTGACTGCAGGGGGGGAACGGAACCTATTGAAGAATATGTTCAGTTTGTTTACTCTGTCCAGACCTCCGTCAGTCTGTTCCCCCTTTAACATTAAAAAACGAGTGACCTTCTTCATTCCAGACCACACATCCCTTATGTTGTTCTGTTGGAGCTACTTTGTAGCTTAATTTGGAGTGTTTCATCTCGACTGACCTTTTGATGGCAAGCCACCACCAGGGGCTGGATGGTGGTGTGGTGCCGCACCGTGGCCTCATAGTAAGAAAGATGTTTGTTTGAGTTGTTGGGAGGGGTTCAATTTGTGGCTTTCCTGTGTGGAGTTTGCATGTTCCGCCCAAGTATGGGTGGTTTTTCTGGGTAGTCCAGCTTCTTCCCATTGTCCAAAGACATGCATGTTGTTTAAATGGTCGCTGTAAATTCTCCTTAAAAGTAAATGTTAGCATGAATGGTTGTTTGTCTCAGTGTTGGCCCTGCGATACGCTGGCGACCCGTCCAGGGTGTACCCTGCCTCTCACTTAATTGTGGAATAGGCTCCAGCTACCCCGCAACCCTTAATTGGACAAAGCAGGTCAGAAAATGAAAGATAAATGTCCTCTAAAAATGTATCACTTATAATCCTACTATCATGTTTGGTTGCGTGCACTCTCTTTTTTAAGGACTGAGGGTTGATCCTAAGGTAACCTATGCCTGATGTAAAAGCTACAATTATGAATGGCAATTAGCTGGATCCCTGGAGGCCCTACACAGTAATTGACGTAATCAAAGGCATTTGGCTGTGGGTCACATGCTAGCTTGCTGGCTGACAATAGCGCTGCATTTACGTCCTCCCCATGCCTACACTTGCCATTTTTCTTAGCCAGCAAGTTAATGGAAGTTCCTGTTGCTTGGCGATGTTGCACTCATCAGATGGCAAACCGGAGGCGAACTACAGAGCCAGTGCACTGCAGAGCCAGTGTCATGGCGAAGGCTTCCAGTTTCCATGGGCAACTGCACAAATCCAGGCTGATTGCTGGCATTTCTTCACGGGAAACCGGGAAACTTATTCCCTGTTTACAATAGTTCTCTTCTTGTCAATAAAAGCAGCCAAAAATGCAACAACTGTGCGGCATAGTTTAAATTCACTCGATAAAGAAACGCACTAGTTCTATTTCAATGGACCAAACTGCCGTGACCCCCTGTGAGCAGTTATGAGCATGCACGACTGACGTATGCATACATTACGAAAAGGGTTCTTTCCTTCGGCAGTATTTGACACCCTATGTATACATCACCCTGGTACTACTTTTTACAGACGTGTTTCTGCCATCAGATTCACAATCATGGAAAATTTTCCATTGAATGGTAAAACACCTCAGTTTCATCATCTGCTATGTTGTTTTATGTTCTAACAAAACATGGGTTGATGAGGTTAAAGTTGTACTTCCATGGTCATTTCATTAATATTTCTGTGTTCTCCATTATTATTGAATGCATTCTGCATCGTTTCTGTTTAAAAAAACCTTCTGGTTGCTTTGTATCCAGCTGTATTTGTATACTAGAAGAGAGGCTTGTGGTCCAACGGCAGGTTTTTCCGGGTCCTTCTCATGAATTTCCGTCTGATTGGCTGGCTCCCATGAGTGTATGAAGGAAGGTCTGCCCTCCGCTCTTATTTCGTTACAGACAGGAAATAGAGCCGACAAACAAGTTTGTTCCAACATGCTAACAAACAGTTAGCTAATTAGCTTCTCAAATCTGAAGCTACAGTTGTGCTGTCTCCACTTCTAGTGTGTAGTGGAGGGTTACCTGCCTTCAAATGGACAGATATAAACCCCACGTGGGATACGCTATTTGCAATGTGACGTAGAACTGCGAGGCTGTTCCCGATTCGCTCTTTTCTTTGTATTGTTTCTCTGATGAGAAAGCACAGCCGACTTGGGGGAACGCAACGCTAGCAAGTCAGCATGTGTAAGTAAACAAGGGGAAACCCTCCGTATATCAGAAGGAGCAAGTTAAATGGGTTTTCAGTGGAAGGAGGCCTTTAAGAAATTATTGCAATTTTGTTTTTTATTTACACTTTAAAAAGCATTCCAACTGTTGGGGCTGTACCACATAACTAAGGTGGATCTAAACACAGTTGTAAGATATCTAGCATCAGAGCTGCAGTTAGGGAGACTTGAAGGTTGAATACCTCCTATATGAGATGCTAGAGACGAGTGTGGCTGCTTATAATGCAAGGTTTCTCAATTCTTAATAGCTATGCTGCAGCACATAAACTAGGAGACTAAAATGCACAACCTTCCTAAACTATTTGGCTGGCCATTGGCTATAATTGACCTGGATGGCCTTTACAGTCATAAGTTATACATGAATTAAGAGACACTTAATTGCATCCTTCAGCGTGTGTTGTGGCCTGAGGCTCATTGCTCTCTGTTCCTGCCTTATCAAAACTTTTCTAAACTACTTTATAATCTTTTAAAATGAATAGAAATCAGGCAAATTTACACCATCAACACTGCACACACACATCTATCAAATTCTTCCATTATTTTTAATAGAACAGTGTACCATTACAAAGACATAATGAACCTTTCACCAGCCTTCCAGTTTGTTTGTTCTAATACCAAGGATTAGAAATATACACATGTGTGCATATATATATATATATATATATATATATATATATATATATATATGTATATATACATAAAAACTGCAATCAAACGTTTGTGATAACTGGTAATGAGTCCTCTACAGCGCTGTGGAGGAATTTTGTTCCACTCATATTTGCAGAATTGTTGTAATTCAACCACATTGGAGGCTTTTCCAGCATGAACCACCTTTTAAGGTCATGCCACAGTATTTCAATCAGAATTACGTCAGAACTGTGACTAGGCCACTCCAAAGTTTTTATTTTGTTGTTCTTAAGCCATTCAGAGGTGGACTTGCTGGTGTGTTCTGGATCATTGTCCTGCTGCAGAACCCAAGTGTGCTTCAGCTTGAGGTCACCAACAGATGGCCGGATATTATCCTTCAGGATTTTTTGATATACAGCAGAATTCATGGTTCCATTTACCACAGCAAGTCTTCCAGGTCCTGAAGCAGCAAAACAGTCCCAGACCATCACACTACCACCACCATATTTTATTGTTGGTATAATGATCCTTTTCTGAAATGCTGTGTTACTTTTACGCCAGATGTAATGGGACCTTCACCTTCCAAAAAGTTCAACTTTTGTCTCGTACACAGAGTATTTTCCCAAAAGTCTTGGGGATCATCAAAATTCTTTCTGGCTAAACTGAGACGAGCCTTTGTGTTCTTTTTGCTCAGCAGTGGTTTTGGTCTTGGAACTCTGCCATGCAGCCATTTTTGCCCCCCAGTCTCTTTCTGATGGTGGAGTCATGAACACTGACCTTAATTGAGGCAAGTGAGGCCTGCAGTTCTTTGGAAGTTGTTCTGGGGTCTTTTGTGACCTCTTGGATGAGTCGTAGCTGTGCTCTTGGGGTAATGTTGGTCGGCCGGCCACTCCTGGGGAGGTTCACCACTGTTCCATGTTTTCACCATTTGTGGATAATGGTTCTCACTGTGGTTCTCTGGAATCCCAAAGCTTTAGAAATGGCTTTGGAACCTTTTCCAGACTGATAGATCTCAATTACTTTGTTTCTCATTTTTTACAAAATTTTTTTTGGATCGCAACATGATGTCTAGCTTTTGAGGATCTTTTTGGTCTACTAAACTTCGTCTGGCAGGTCCTATTTAAGTGATTTCTTGATTAAGAGCAGGTGCGTCAGTAATCCAACCTTGGTGTGGCTAGAGAAGTTGAAATCAGCTTTCCAAAGATGTGATGGGGGGCAAATCACTTTTTCACACAGGACCATGGAAGTTTGGACTCCCCCCTAATAAAAATCTTAATTTAAAAACTGCATTTTCTGTTTACTTGTGCTACCTTTGACTCACATAACATTTTTTTGATGATCTGAAACATTTAAGTGTGACAAACATGCACAAAAGTAAGAAATTAAGAAGGGGGCAAAAGCTTTTTCACACAGCTGTATGTATGTCTGTTATTGGTATCGGCCTTTAGGAGCTGAAATTTATCAATTATTATTATTATTGGTTTTAAAAAATGGTTATCGTGCACCCCTAAAAAAAACACTTAACTGTCCAATGAACAATAAAATCTTAACATAAATACTGTATAACTGTACAAGAAGCTCACAGATGCAAATAAGAAACAATACAAAGGAATAAAACATGATAAACCCAAGTACGGGCAGCATTTATATAAAAAGACAAAACAAACAAACACTGAACTCCATATATTGATTTATGCAACATAGTCCAATTCCACATCTCATTTAAAAATATATTGATATATTTTTCATATCGATAATTACCCAGCCCTACATGACATCATTCCTGGGGTTGAATTCTTGTACATTTGTTACGGCCACCTGATTATTGACTTCATCTGTCTCTCATTCCACATGCAAATCATCCTGTTTCAACCCCCCTGTATGATTGGCCTGGCAGCGCTCCACCTTCATCTCCTCCTTCCTGACCGGTTAATGAGTCATCAATCACAGCTGGAGCTGCTGGCAAGCACCCGGCAGATCCTCAGACAGGGGACACTGCCCTTAGCTTGCTTGTGTTGTGGAGTCAGACTTTAGTTTAAATCGTTCTGTTTATGTAGTGTCAGAGTCAGCGGCAGAATATATCTAATCAGGGGCATACCGACCAGTGGTTGGGGGGCAAACCGATGACAGTTGATATATTCCCACATCATCTGGGGTCACAGGATTTTAATCGTATAGTCCAGTAAAGATAGAAAAAGGCCGCCCCCTCCCTCAAACATGCTGTCAAAAGTATCTTCCCTTGTAAAGGCAGCTGGTTTTCCTGGAAGCCAGTCAGTCAGTCATCAGTCATTTTCTGTACCGCTTATCCAGTTCAGGGTCGCGGGGGTTTCTGGAGCCTATCCCAGCTATTATCAGGCGAGAGGCAGGGTACACCCTGGACAGGTCGCCAGTCTGTCACAGGGCCAGACTGGCCAGACTGGCACACTGGCTTTCTGGAAGCCAGTGTTCTTTTTATTGCATTTCCAGATTTCCTTGAGAAGTTGAGACGTAACATTTTTAATCGTACATTTCTCAAATGGCATCTGAAATAATGCTAATTAAAATGTGAGACTAAAACACCACAACTCCATGAGCACTGCCTGCACACAGTGTTTGTTCATTGGTCCATTTATGACTAACGTCACTTTAGACAGGCGGTCTCTGTGGAGAGCACAGTTGCAGGGGCTCTTAAGTTTTTAAGACTGCTTGGAGTGGTATTGACACGGAGGCGGGACGGGGCTATATTTGTATATTTGATGTTGGACATTTACCAGATTGCTGTCCTTTATGTTGCACCTAGACGAATAAGACATTTCTAATACAATGTAGCAGAAGTTCATGTCACTGTACTCTGAACTGTCATGAAATGACTTGATCAGATCTGCACAAAGCTCAGCAACTTGTAGCCAAATAAAAGCAAATGCCACAAGGTCCTCCATCCTTGCAGTCTTCATGCTGGCGACCTTGTCCGCCTTAGCTGTGCTGCTTTTTTGCCCCCGACAACTCGCCCGTCTGAGTTTATGGTCAGACGGCCACCAGACACATTGACCTATTACACCTAAAATGATTCTTTGAACCAGGATGTAAACATGTTTATTTCTGCTGTGAAGCTGGTCTTTTTAACATGGGACTCTATGAGGATTTGCTCTGTTTTGGAGCCCGTAGTGGATCAAGAAAGAATTACAATATTACAAATTTGAAATATGTGTTGTACTGTCTTAGCTATGTTCACATTTAGCCAGATCTGTAGAAAAATTCTGTTCAGTTTGAATGTTAAAGTTGGCAGAGAGTGAGGGGAGATAAACTCACCAACATAGATGTCAAAGCATTAATGACTCAAAAATAGAGGTACCAGTTTGTACTTAAAAGGGTCCAAAGCTTGTTGCTGGGGGTGTTCCTTTTGGAAGACAATTCTGTACCTTCGGTCCTGATCCATTTTTGTACCTTATCAAGCTGTATAAGTTTATAAAGTACAATTAAACCAATTAAAAATGATGAATAAAAGTCAATAAAATAGAGATTATGACAATAATCAAAGATGCCTAATAATAAATGAATAAATATATAATAATACATATAATCAGGGCTTGACATTAACACCCGCCAAATGCGGGTGAATTTTAGCAGTGGGGGGTAACACGGCCACTCCAAC
>JALJCO010012414.1:0-28141 GCA_023101725.1 Atherinomorus stipes
CCGGGTCAGGCTTGGACCAGCCTCCGCCTGTCTGTGCTGCTGCTTCATAGTGGGCGCTTGGCTGTGAGAGGATTTCTGACGTAGATTCTATTGTTCGGTCAGACAGGAACATTTATTAATCACACGTGGATACAATCATAAGATCATTTATATGATCAGATGTGCGCTCATTTCTGCACTTGTTTGATAAACGGGACTGCTGACTTTTATACGCCTAAAATGGCGTCTTAGTAACAAAAGTCACGTGTCTGGCAGAGACCGATTGCACTTTTTTCAGTGCAAACACATTGGTGTGTGTGTGTACACACATATATATATATATATATATATATATATATATGTGTGTGTGTGTATTTACATAGGTACACACAGCCGGGGAAAAAGTATTAGACAACCAACATTTTTGAAAAGGAGGTCTAGGGCACTCAGGAAAGAGAGTTATTAAAAAGCCTTTTCATCGCTTTTTAGTAGCATTTCCTCCTGAGTGCCTCAGACCTCCTTTTCAATTCTTCACTTGGATCCCCTCACTGAAGAGCACCAGAGGAAAATCTTTTCAGTCCCTAGAAGCACTCCATGCCCAACTTTTTGACACCAACATTTTTCTCAGAAAATATAATTCTAGTAGAACTATTGACATGAAATTTTCACCAGATGTTGGCAACAACCCAGGTAATGCACACATACAAAGAAATCCTAACATTTATGTCCTTGAATTAAGTTTTATGTAACATAGGGAAATGACACAAGGAATAAGTATTGAAAACACTTACTGAAATGTATTTAATGCTTTGTTAAATAAAGCCTTTGTTGGTGATTCCAGCCTCTGGACACCCCTGTATGGAGAAACAAAATAAGATCAGATAAGAAAAGACCTTTAGTTGTCCCACACTGAGATGTGCAATTCTGCAACAGCACATGCAGCGGACACAGGTGGAATACGTTGGCCAAAATCACACCCGAACATTCTTCACTAACTGCCTTCAAATCTTCAAGGTTTAGGCAGTCTCTTTTGTGAATTCGGATCTTCAGTTCTTTCCAAAGATTTTCAATTGGATTCAAGTGGGGGTGATTGCCTGGGCTGTTCTAGCAGCTTTATTTTCTCTTGCTTATACCAGGTGAGTGTTTCTTGGCTGTGTGCTTGGAATAGTTGTCTTACTGAAAGATCCAGCCTCTTTTCATCTTCAGCAGCTGCAGATGCAGCAGATTCTGGTCCAGATTGTCTCTGCTTTTGAATTCTTCCCTCAATGATATGAAGTCTGCCAGTACCACATGCTGAAAAACACCCCCCACCATGATGTTCCCACCTCCAAACTTCATTGTTGCTGATGGTGTTTTGGGGGTCAAGTTGTAGTGCCATTTCTCCTCCAAACATGTTGTATCTTATGACAGTGGGAGTTCAGTTCTGGTGTCATCTGAGCAGACTATGTTTTCCAGAATGTCATGGGTTTTTCCAGATGTTGTGTTGCCGACTTCAAACCAGCATCAACCTGCTTCTTCAACCCAGAAATACAAGTCTTGCGTGGTGTGCGTGCATGAAGGCCATGGCGGTTGAGTGCATTCCTTCTTGTTTTCTCTGAAACAACTGTAGCTGCTAGTTCCAGGTCTTTCTGAAGCTCTCCACGAGGTGGTGCTGGGCTGTTGGAGAACCTTTCTGATGATTGTTCTGACTCCTCTGGGTGAAATCTTGTGGAGGGCCACCTGGCCGCTGGCCGCTTTGCCAGCCATGGTATGTTCTTTCCACTTCCGGATGATGGCCCCAATGTTGCTCTACTGGAACTGAAGTTTAGAAATGGGCCTGGAACTAGGTCTGCGACGATAAAGAGCAAATCAATTGATTGCACGAGATATGAAAATAAGAATCAGGTGATAGTTATTTTGTGACTTCACATTCTGTGAGGCACCCTGCCCCTGGCGTGGAAAAGCACTCTGGCTCGCCACCTGCAGGCTGAGAACAAGCCTGGAGAAACACACAGTTACGCTGCTGGAAAATGCCAGATGGTGGTTTTGCGATCGGGTAAACTGAGCCTCCAGGAGGGGAAAGTGCTGGGGTTGTGTTTTACCTGGTTTTTACCACGCATTCCATCCTGTAAAGACATCCACGAGAGGAAAAATGTATCCAAAAATCAGTTCTATCAAATGCATCTCGGTCCCGGCCGGGTACAGTAAAACATGGCTGCCCCTCCACCAGCCCCGAACCCACCACGTTCTAGCAGCGAACACTTCATCAGCGGGCAGTAATGCCACCACCTACATTCATCCGTATATAATTAGCGTAGTTTTAGCCATAAATGATACCTCATGCATACCTGTTGGCACGATCAATTGTCATATCCGGGTGACCAGCCGCCTGCCATCTTTTGTATGAGTTGACTTTAGCTGCTAGCTAAAACGGAGGGATGCAGTAACGCAAATAAACTCCTAAAGGAGGGATGTGGAAATCCTGTTACACTCATATTTAGCTGAAAAGCACAAAGACAAGATGTAACACTGATGTTTAGAATGATATTCTTTGTTGTCACTGTCTGTCCTCACAGCTTCGTCCTTTCTAAAACTGATGTTGTGAGGAAGTTAAAAATGAGAGGAAATGATTCTATTTCTGTTATTTCTGTGTGAATAGTAGTTCTTATGATAACTGTCGGTGCTCTTATGTTCCTTCAGTCTGGCAGCGGTGTACGCTGACGGCTTCTCAACCAGACAGATGTAAATATCCCTGAATGCAGCTCAGCAGTGACATGGTGATGTTTAACGGCTCGTATTCGGCAGTCGCTTCTCTATACGGGTCACAAATGTCCAACACTTCCATCTTATTCCTGTATCTTTCCTTCTTGGCAACTGACAGCTGATTTAAACAACGTTTCTGTCGTCTGTCTGCACAGAGTCTGTAGGCGCCCCGTCATCTTTTGCCTGCCAGGGCTCCCGGCAGGGTACATGACTGAAAACTATCAATAACTCTCCCGGACTCGATATATTGCCATGTGCATGCGTGTATTTCTCTTCCTTGTCTCTCACCTCAAACACGCCGGATGACTACAGGAAGGTTCACTCTGTGCATCGGTCTCAGCACCCGGGCCTTACTCTGGCTTAGTTAGCCATCTTATCAGTCATTCAGGATCTTTGTATCTGTGGGAGCAGGCGGAGCCCCGCAAGCACACCTGCAGGCAGACAGACAGGCAGGTGAACCTTCCACGAGCATAGAAACGCGAAGCCAACTGCTACAGTCTGGTGAGTGAATATCTCAGCTTCAAGCTCAATGAGTGAGGTGGGACCATCAACACAGAAAAGCTAGTGCCCCGACTCTGTATAAAAATGGTAGCGACAAAAAAGGCACCACAATGAACTTGCATGGCCCTCTTAAACACAATCCCCCGGTTGAGGTGAAGAAAGAACAAAAAGCAAAAATCTGCACCCCGAGATGTAAAGCCGCGGTCCATAGTCAACACATCATCATCATCATTACTGTATTATCATTAATATTTAATATTATTATTATTATTATTGTTCTCTTTTTTACCTGTCCTGTCCAGCATTATAGCAAGCAGAATGGTGATCTGGTTGCTTTGTGTTGAACCTATTTGCTTTGCCTAGGGGAGCTTTATGATATATTAATATTACATAAGTGGTTAATTTGGTCTCGGTAAAGTCGACAATAATTGTTTATCGTCAATATTATGTGGGACAAGACAGTATATTGTCCAGAAAAATTTTTTATCGCCCCAGGCCTACCTCGCACCAATGCCTTCAGTATGTTTGCAATAATAGACAGCTCTATGCTATTACCCATCATGCAATGCTTCTTGTCTCACACCTTGGTGATGAGAAACCTTTAAAGGCATCAATCAGGACTAAAGCAGCTGATATTACTTTGCTCTGATAGGAGACAGGATTACTTTCTAAATGCTGACAGACTCCAGCTGCTTTCTTGGCTTTCAGATTTTTTTTTTTTTTTTTTTTTTTTTTTTTTTTTTTGTGCCTCCATTTCTACATGTGTTCAATACTTATTCCCTGTGTCATTTCACTATAAAACATAAATGTTAGGATTTCTTTGTATGTGTGCATTACTTGGTTTGTTGCCAACATCTGGTGAAAATTTCATGTCAATAGCTCTACTAGAAATATATTTTCTGAGAAAAATGTTGACATGTTCAATACTTTTTTCCCTGATATATCTATATATATACACACACACACACACACACACTTACATATATATATATATATATATATATATATATATATATACACATATGTACATACATATATTTATTTTGGCTTTCAGGCGGTTAATTTTTTTTTATCTCATTGCAGGGATTTGTATTTAATCGCATTTCAATCTATGCTAAAGCAGTCGTGGGGAACAATGGTCCTTTATGTTTTCATGCATTCCTGCTTCAACACAGCCTATGAAATTTTGTAGCAGAGACTGGTTGACACATCGTCGTCTTCTTCTTCTGTTGTTTATAGGCGATCGGCAAACAGCTTTAGGAGCATTACTGCCACCCACTCCTTGGGTCATTTGGTGGGTCAAATTTATTGGAATTGGCACTCTGAGTTAATCACAATAATTTTTTATAATGCATTAATTTGCAGTGTAATTGTTACAATCATGTTCAGACTATTTCATCCAGAAAGACTGTTGGCTAGACATGTAACCTTTTTTGACCCTGCACCTAAAAGATTCAAAATCAAGGATCGTGAGGAAGCAGAATCGAAAGGAGGAATCGGAACCAGAATCATTCAAATCCTCACCCGATACCCTTTCGTGAACTAAGTTTATTGCACAGAACTCTCGGTGAACTCGTGCTCACATTTACCTAAAACTGGCAAATCTGACGTAAAAAATGTTAAAACTTTCTTTTGTCTGTCGTTAGTCCTGAACTTGGGTGTAAACTGGAGAAGATTTGTGTCTGTGTGTTGTGATTCCTCTGAGATGGACGTTGGAGTATCCAAGTCCCATGTTCTTCTCAACTACAGCCCCAGATCCCTGTTTTCTCAGTGAGACCTTCATCTGCATGGCCGTCCTGCATCCCTTCATATTTGTCACTCATCAGCTATGTCCAGTTGGAGGTCTAAGTGTGTGGACTATGGGTCACGGAGTGTCCTACGTAGTCCACGCAGTCTGAAGCAGTCTAACCTGTGTGAAATGGGACAGCCTAGCCTTCAGAATTCCCCTGTAGTGCTCCAGTCCTGCTGCCAAGCAACTGCAAATTCAACAGCTATCTAGTGCACTTCAGATACATGGAGCCAGGTATTTTATTGCTGTGAATGCGTTTCAGTTCCTCCTGCTGCAATCTTTTGGGCGTGTGTATACCCCTCCCGCACCGTTTGTACCACTGCGGCTGTTCTGGTATCAAAATGTTCGGCGTGTTCTGTAGATGCGTGCTATATCTCTTCATGTCTCTAACTTCTATATGTTTTGAGTTATTCAGCATTTTGTGACTTCATATACATTTTGCTGGACATCTTTCTGGCCCCCCTTTAGGCCAAGCTGAGAAATTTTAGCCAAAAGATTTCCAAAAACCTCATTCACCATAATTTTCCTGTTTTTATCCAGCTGTATATGCACCCTGTTATGATTGTCTAGTGGTTAAGCATCCACCCTGGAATCATGCAGTCATTGAGATCATGAGGTTGTGGGTTCAAGTCCAATAGATGCAGTATGCAAAAGTCATACGCTTACTGTGCTTCATGATTGCACACATTTCACTCAGCTGTGCCACCATTGGCCAGCTCTGCAGTCACAAGAGTACTCATCCAATCAAATGGTTGCATTTTAAAAGTCTAAATAATTGAAAAATGAAAGCTATACCATGAGGTATAGCTTCAAACTGCACAATGAGCTGAACATTTTGATATCTGAATGGTTAAGGAGTACCGTGCAAAGTTTGGCCGAAATAAAGAGAAACAGGAAAGCAATGCCAAGCATAGTATAGCCCATGACCACATTTCAACTGTTTTGCGAAGCTATGCTGCCAATGTGACTCGTTGGCGTAAGTCTAACACGTGCTATGTGAACGGCGCATCATAGCAGTCAGAAAGTCACAAGTTCAAACCCAGCAAAAACTCTTAAAACATATCAACAAACTAAAACGAAACCTTAAAATAACATTGGATGATATAAAAACTTTAAAACTGCCAACCAACCCTTAGAACAAATTTTAAAAAAGCTTAGAGATCTCCAAAAAAATCAACACAGTAATACAAAAGTTCCACTGCTGTTCACAAAATGCAGAGGCAGTGTATAAAACACAATCGGTTTTTTAAACATCCAAAAAGTACATTTTTACATTTTTCAGTAGACATTCTGCATTTCACTGATGTATTAAAAAAAAGTTATGCTTTTTTTTCCCACTACCTTTTTGCCTACACAGCAGTAGCAAAAGATGCACCGGCGGTAGCGAAGGATACACCGCCAGTAGTGAAAGATGCACCGCCGATAGAAAAGGATGCACTGCCAGTATTGAAGGATACACCGCCAGTCACAAAGGATGCACCGCCAGTAGCGGAGGATGCACCGCTAATAATAATAGGAATAATGGATTAGATTTATATTGCGCTTTTTCTTGGAGGGTACTCAAAACGCTCACGGTAGATCCATTATTCATTCACTCCTCATTCATACTTTGTGATGGTAAGCTACGTATTTAGCCACCGCTGCCCTGGGGCAGACTGATGGAAGCGTGACAGCCATTTCGTGTCTTCGGCCCCTCTGAGCACCATCGCCCTCACTGGAGGCAAGTGGCTCTACCATCTGAGCCACTGCTACCGCTTCGCTACCCAAGTGGTAGCAAAGGATGCACCGGCAGTAGCAAAGGATACACGTCAGTAGCGAAGGATACACCATAGCGAGGGATACCATGTCAGTAGCAAAGGATACACCGCCTGTAACGAAGGATACACTGCCTATAGAGAAGGATGCACCACCTACAGTGAACAATACACCGTCAGTGGTGAAGGATACATCGTCGGTAGTGAAGGATACACTGTCAGTAGCGAAGGATACACCATCAGTAGCGAAGGATACACCATCAGTAGCGAAGGATACATCGTCAGTAGCAAAGGATATACCATCAGTAGCGAAGGATACATCGTCAGTAGCGAAGGATACACCATCAGTAGCGAAGGATACATCGTCAGTAGCGAAGGATACATCGTCAGTAGGGAAGGATACACCATCAGTAGCACAGGATACACCATCAGTAGCAAAGGATACACCATCAGTAGCGAAGGATACATCGTCAGTAGCAAAGGATACACCATCAGTAGCGAAGGATACACCGTCAGTAGCGAAGGATACACCATCAGTAGCGAAGGATACATCGTCAGTAGCGAAGGATACATCGTCAGTAGTAGGGCTGGGACGATTCGTCGACGTAACCGATTACGTCGACGCAAAAAATACGTCGACGCAAAATATGCGTACCGATGCGTCGTCAGACCAAAACAAAGATGGCGGCGCCGTGCGACTTCAGACGAAAACAAAGATGGCGGCGCGATCTCCGCGAGTGGCTCTTCCAAGTTTCCAAAGTGTAAGGCAGTGAAGGCCCACACTCGTTTATCGAAGGTATAACTATATATTAGGGATGGCGAATCCGAAGCCTCATGAGACATGAGACACTTCCGTGAGATGGACGCCATGTCTTCAGACACGTCAGGCCTGTTTGAGACGGTCAGCATGAAGCACGAGCTCCATCTGCTGGCCGTGGGTGGAACTGCAGCTGATGCCGGAGGCTGTCTCGTCTCTGACTGAAAATAATTAAAGTCACGTTCTCAACCTCATGTTCGTGTTTCATCTGTTGGTAATAGTATTGTGTAGTCACTTCTGGGATAAATAAAGTATTTTTAATTTCATTTCCAAGTGATTGGCACCCGTATTAAGCATTAACAGAATGAAGATGAAGATGCACTTTTTCTGGAAGGCCATGTTCAATATAGATGTTCAACTCTGAATGTTTACTTATCTTCATTATCTTTTGTTGGAAAATAATATCTGTCTTAGCTTAAATCCTCCAAGTTTACATGATCATATTATTTCAATAATGACTTTTTTATTATTATTTTCGTGTAAATGAAAGAATTAAAAGCCTGTTTTTCAGTCCGCTGTGTTTTCAACATAAATTTTACATTCTGTTGGTTCATGAAAAACTCCATGACAGGCTGCTGCTCCACTGCCTTTTTATTCATGCTCTTTTTTTACATTTTAGATATCTTTATCAGCACATATAAATTGCTGTCTGTCAATTTATGAGGAGATAATCGATAATCGAATCGAATCGAGTCGAATCGAGCTAAAAAAAGTGAATCGTTAGATTAATCGATGCATCGAAAAAATAATCGATAGATTAATCGTTTAAAAAATAATCGTTTAACACAGCCCTAGTCAGTAGGGAAGGATACACCATCAGTAGCACAGGATACACCATCAGTAGCAAAGGATACACCGTCAGAGCGAAGGATACACCGTCAGTAGCGAAGGATACACCGTCAGTAGCGAAGGATACACAGTCAGTAGCGAAGGATACACCAGTCAGTAGCGAAGGATACACAGTCAGTGGCGAAGGATACACCGTCAGTAGCGAAGGATACACGGAGCGGAAGGGATACACCGTCAGTAGCGAAGGATTAACAGTGCGAAGGTAGCGAAGGATACACAGTCAGTAGCGAAGGATACACAGTCAGTAGCGAAGGATACATGCAGTCAGAGGAAGGATACACAGTCAGTAGCAGAAGGATACATCGTCAGTAGCAAAGGATACACCACCTGTAGTGAATGATGGAAGGATATGCTGCCAGTAGCCTTAGTTTCAGACCAAACAAAGTGTGGGTTGGAAGGCTTGGTTCGGAGGCTTGTGAATTGGGACAGCAGTGGTAGGCGCACTGTTGTGACATGCAGCAGACGAATCTGCACTTGAAAGTGTGCAGACCTCCAGCTGGGACATAGCTGTCATATGTGTGTGAGCTTTAAGATAGGAAAGCCTCAGAGAATTGGACGCATGTGATTCAAAGAACTGTTGGAGGTTTTCCAAGTCTAGATCTGCTGTGTGTGTGTGACTGGCTGTGGTTAGCTTTAGCTTGATTGGCAGCGTGCTTGTGATCATTAAGGGACTGTGATGTGTGACTGCTTCCACTGTTTTCTCATAAACAAGTTTCACAGTGATGTAGCGTGACTGAGACAGTCTCCTCCTGTTGTGGTTCCCAAAAAACGAGGTCAAGGATAAAATTATAATCTTAAATTTATTCCCTTTGCTAGAAGGCAAAGATAAGGTTGTTCTTCAGCTGCTGACGGAACATTAATTGTACGTCTTCTTTCCTACTGCTCATCTCTGTGTGGTTGACAGCTGAAAGTCAAAGCTGCTGTTTCCATTGTAATAAATAAACCTTTAAAACTTTGCTAGATCCCTGGTACCCCTAAGCACGATCTCTTATATCATCACCTAGAGATGTCCCGATCAGGTCTTTTTGACTCCAAGTCACTTTGATTTTGAGAATCGACCGATACCGAGGCCCGATCCAATATTATAGTACAATAAAAATTAAAGAGAAAAGACTGATGCAGGACAATGTTTTCCTACAAAATGTTGTAGCTGTGATGACACCACTGATCAGAGAGGGGGGTCATGTCATAAACACTACCTTAATCTGATTCTGAATCCTAATCTGAATCATTGTTTGAATAGGGGTCAGGAGGTCTCACATTGTAGTTTTTCCTTTTTTTTTTTTTTGTTAATTTTATCTCTTATGTTATTATGACACCTCTAATCAATTACATTTTGTCAATCACATTTTTAAAACAAGATATTTAGCCTACATTTGTACACCAAACTAGCACCAATCTAATGAAGAATTGGTCATTTACGAATATCTGTGGAAATCACAAAGGAATCTATTTGGTTAGTTCCCCATTTATCTGAAATACGGGAATGATCGTTTTTTTTATCTGATGGACAGCAAAAACACCCCAAGCTGTCAGTTTTCCAGTGACATCACACAGCAGTAGCCCTGTCGAACCCATACTGGTACACGTACTACCAGTAACATTAAACCAGCACATCGTCACGTTGCGTAGCTAAATATGAACAGTGTGTTACATATTATGAGTTTATTGTCGCATGCTTTGAAAAATGAATCAAACTTTCTGAACTCTGCTCAGTTCAGCGCTACAGCCGCCTTCACTGAAGTTAAGTTCTGGATTAACAGGCTGCTGCGTTACAACTCCTGCACTGCCCTGTGATGCTGTATCAGACAGCACTGGGCTGTGTGTGGACTCCGGGAGATGAGGCAGAATCAAACCTACTGTTGGTCATAAAACCATAAATGACAGAAAAAATCACACAGAGGAAGAGGAGATGTGCCGGTTGGGGCATCTCTGTAGCCGTGAGGTAGGGTGTCAACGTTTACAATTTCTTCTCCACGTGTAATTGGGACTGCTAACCGTCGTGCACACTGTTACACACCAGAGATTAATAATCTTTAGGTTGCAAATGGTGAGATTACCTACACATCCCACCGTGCTCCCGCTGACATACTGAACTCAGCGCAGAAACCCTGTAGAAGGGCCAAAGTAAGGTTCTGGATATTTATCATTTTAATGCCCAAGAACTGAAATGATTCAACAGAAAAAAAGTCTTTATTGGGTGTGATCCGAATGGAGTCCCTGCAGAAGTTTTCAAACAGCTACATTGGCTGACAGACACCGGATTGTTCCTCCATCTAACCTATCAGATACATAATAACCGTCTTCATACACAGCAGTGCTTTCCACAAGCGCCGGCTGCCGGCTATATAACTGACTACTCCACTAAGTCCAGCCGGCTACTGGTCGGGATCCCGAGCAATGGCGCGTGACGTTTACGCGCTCTGTGGCGCATGCAGCCAAAATGCAGCTTCCCATTCAGGCTTCCCCTCCGTAGTTTCCCTCATAGCTACTTTGGTGAGTCCCGCTGTGACACACCGCTCTTTTCCTCACCACAATGTTAAGGAGCATCTGTGGTGAAATGATCTCCAACTCGTTAGTTTCACTTTCAAACTCCGCTGCTCCGTCGCAGAGTAAACTATCAATCCATTCATCCGCTTTGAAACCAGTGGTATCGTGGGGCTCTTGTCCCGTGCCTCGCATAATTATTCGTATATTTATGCATGCTTCGTATTATAAGGTGACGAAACGTCCTCTTTTACCCGGACATGTCGTCCCTTTGAAAGGTAGAAAATGCGCCATGTTTTTCAAAATCATCTGGGAAGGAGCCGCAGCGCAGATAAGCCAGTTTAGGTGCTCACGTCACCTGTTAGCGGCTGCACGGGACAACGGGAACACACTATAAAGGCCTTTACACACCTACTCCGAATATTTCGTCCGAAAGATTCGCACGGCAAAAGCTTTAATCAAATTAATATCAAGTCAACGGGAGCGTTCACATCAGTGACAAAATTTCGTCTTGCGACTTTGCAACGTTTATTTTTTCCAACTGGGGTCGATTTTCTCAATATTCGCATCTGACAGATACACAATCCACCAATCAGAGAAGGCGCTCTGACGTCACAGAGCTGGTCGCAAGCAAAAAGAGAAAGGAAAAAAGAGAGAGGTGTCGCTTGGTCGCTGTTACTGCATCATTATGGCTCAGGTGTTATCACCTTTGTGTGATAACACGAAGGTGATAACGGGGCTGTGGGGGGGTGTCACAGCTGAAGTAGCAGTGTTTTCCCGACATTTTGTAGCCATTCGAGGTTATTAGCTACAGGTGTCGTATTTAAAATCCCCATTTGGCGTCTCCACGGTGAGATCAGCTGTTTTCAGCATCCAGATGTTTCCCTGCAGCCGCCCCTCCCTCCGTCACTGCTGCATGTGCTCACGTTCCTCTGGAATAACGGATGCAAGTTTGTTCTAGCATCATCGTAATTTTGCGTTGGAGCAGGTGTGTATAGACAAATGCGTCGATATTTCTCCCCCGAATTATTCGCAATTTCGTGCTGTTTATTCGCAGTGTGAAAAGGCCTTAACCGTGTTAGTGCGAAATACAGAGTTTGCACCAAACTCGAATTGGAAGGTTTTCCCATGAAGGATGCGAAGCTTTTCAGACTATGGAGAGATCACATCTCCATCACCTTCTCCATTGTTTTGCAAAAACACCGTCAGACGAGGTGAAGTCGAGGTTCATGTTCTGACTGATGCTTTGATGGTTTGGAGAAGAAGAAAATGCAGAAACATAAATGTAAATTAAAATAAATCCCGTTTTCATCTTTGTGGTGAACATGAGAAGCTCAGTGCATGATGGGAAGCAGAGCTGGAAGTTCTCATCAGTTCTGCATAAACAAACTTCTTTTTTCCTTCATGTCTGCTGTTTCTATGTTTATTACATTATTACATTCTGAAGAGAAAAACATCAGCAGAAAGACAGTATTTTTTCACTTGGTCCTAAACTTTATGTGATCTTTGGTCCCCCAAAACACCAAAATATTGTCTTATGTAGACAACATAACAACACGTCCTCAAAATTATTCATACCCTCCAATGAAAGTAGGAAAAAAATCAGCTGTAAGTGAAATAAGATGAAACTGACAAAAGTGAAATAAAAAATTCTACGAAAATCATGACATTGATTTTGAATCGTGGTTCAACAGAAATATTAAAAACAAAAACACAAAATTAAAACAAGTGAACAAGCATGATGGGGCTCCAAAGCTAGAATTTTATTGAGCAACACTTTGAGACAATCACTGCAATCAGGTGTTTCTCTAATGTTCAAAAGGACTTCTACACCTGTTGACAGCTGTGTTAGTCCACTGTTTATTGGAAAGGTGCTCTTATGTGTCTGGGATTATTTTGTTTGTTTAATGATTATTTTCAACTAAAATTCAAAAGCAATGTTTTATTTCACTAAACTCTAATTTTGTAAATTTTTAGTTATCATTAGTTCCTTGTTGAATTAATATTGTGAATTTAGCCTTTTCTGTAATTGGAGGGTATGAATAATTTCAAGGTGTGTGTGTGTGTGTATTATATATATATATATATATATATATATATATATATATATAAAAAAAAAAAAAGGGGCCCCCCCCCCGGATGGCGGGTTGAAATTGATGGTTTGGTGTGGGTTATTTGTTTTGTGGAGAAAGCACAGAGAGGAGGAAGACGCTTCAGGGATGCTATCCATGTTTCAGGCTACTGTGCAGACTGCCGGCCACAAACAAACGTGTGTCGTTTTATTATAAAGTTCGGTCCTTCACTAATATAGAAAGAAATATTAAACGGTTTGAAAAGCGGCGAATCGGTCGTTTTGATCCACTTCTTCCTCAGCATCACTCAGTCTGGAATGAAAACTTGGCATTGGCGTTTATCCGATTTACAAAGTTTAACAGAGTAGTACCCCTGGCGGACTACTGTTAGCAGGTTAGCATTAGCCAGCTTGATGACGTGCCTAACTTTTCGTGCGGCTTGAAAACACACAAGCACCTCTGAAAGCATCTCCTTTCTTGGCAGTCCCCAGTTGTTCCACTGGAAACGGGGGGGGGGGTACAGACCCGATTTTTAGATGTATGTGTGTTTTAAGACGCACAATGTTAAGCACGTCGGTAAACGCTAGCTGGCTAATGCTAGCATGCCGGTGTTGTGCCCCACCGGCTGCAAACAAACATGCTACGTTGTTGTATTATAAAGTTCGGCCCTTCACTCTGGAGAATCGCTTTGAAAAAAAAAAAAAAAAAAAAAAAAAAAGTCCACTTCCTCCTTAGTATCACTTCAGTCTGGAATCCGTGAAAATTTCAGTAGGGTTGGCGTTTATTCACGTTATCTACGAAGTAAAGCAGAGGACATTGAACTGGACCGAGAAGTGGGCCGTCTAGACTGTTTCAAACATTCTCACTAGTCTGGGTCCTCCATTTACTTTCTGATAAGAGTGAGGGGGGAGGGATTATCTTCAAAAATATTTTTATAAATTAATAAATATTGGAAGTTCGGAACACAGAAGCGTGATAATCTCCTAGAACAACTTGTCCTTATTTGTTAAGCTGCAGAGACCTCCAATAGGGGAGTATCGCGCTTCTGTGTTCCGGTTTCCGGAACTTGAAACTTCCTTTGCCGTGCCATCTTAACTGGGACAGTTCAGTTCCTGCTCTGTTCTACTGTTTAAATTGAATAAACGCCAAACCTACTTAAGTTTTCGATTCCAGACTGAAGTGATACTAAGGAAGAAGTGGATCAAAGCGATTCGCCGGAGTGAAGGGCCGAACTTTATAATAAAACAACGTAGCACGTTTGTTTGTAGCCGGCACTTCAATGATGCAGACTACATAGCTAGCGTTAGCAGGCTAGCGTTAGCTGACGTGCTTAACTTTGTGCGTCTTAAAACACACATACATCTGAAAATCGGGTCTGTACCCCTCCCGTTTCCAGTGGAACAACTGGGGACTGCCAAGAAAGGAGACGCTTTCAGATGCTTGTGTGTTTTCAGCCGCACAAAGTTAGGCACGTCAGCAAACGCTAGCTGGCTAACGCTAGCCTGCTAACGCTAGCCTGCTAACACCATAGTGTAGTCTGCCGGCTACAAACAAACGTGCTATGTTGTGTTATTATAAAGTTCGGCCCTTCACCCCTTCATCACTTCAGTTGGGAATCCAAGAAAACTTAAGTAGGGTTGGGGTTTATCCGACTTGCAAAGTGGAACAGAGCAGGGACATTGGATTCAGCTATTGTTGAAATAACCCGGAAGAGGAAACGCCTAGATTCCGGAAAGTTCCGGAAAGTGTGATAATCCCCTCTGGAGCTCTGTTGAACTTAGACTACAGCCTGAAACAGATGTGTGCAACATTTAGTATAAACTTTTTATTCTTTTTAATTATCATTTTGTTTTGTCTAAGCATCTTTCCATCTGCAAATGCTTTCCCCTCCATTTAAGCAGCAAAAAGCTGTGAAGGGGGTTTCAAAACAAGTCATAAAAGACTGGGAGACACTGTCCGATCTTATTGTCCAACTGTGTTCTCCAGAGATCAGAGAGTAGCTATGCTCCCACCAGGCTGTAATGCTGCAGGACTGTCAGGACCAGGAGGCCAGGCTTCATGGACTTGGTGTGAAAGCACCAAGTAGAGAACGAGGAGTCTGACCAGGAAGTTTCAAATAAATAAATTTAGAAATGACCAGTTTACGAAATGCAAATGTTTTTCTTGTTCTTGTTGTTTTTTCCCAATTCTCACTCTGGACATTCGCATGGCCTCATCAGTGCACAACAGATCATATTATACCCCCAAAACCCCAGAAAAGTGAAATTTGATATCATGGCACCTTTAAGAACGGGCAGTTCAAGATGATTGGATGGCGCTTTTTCAATCCTGTCCATTCCACAGGTGACCTGATTTGATTTTTTTTTATTTTTGTGTCAGAGCATTTAATTGATTGGCTGCAGCAAGGGTATGAAGGAGATTTTAAGCAATATAGCAAAAAATGCTCCTGGAAAACATCCACCCTGCCTTTAAAGGTAGAGTCCGAAGCCCCTCCAGCGTTTCTGTTTGCAAACAACAGCATTCAAACTTAGCGCTCCTCCCTCTCAGGCTAATGGCCGCCTCGTTCTAGCTAACCTATTCAGCTTCAAGCTTCTCCTTCAGAGCTCAGAAGTGGGTACAAGCCAAACTATTATTAACCTGGTTTTCCAAAGTGCATTATCTGAAGCTCTTACCTTTTCTTTGGCGCATCTACGGTGTTTCCTTTTTTTTCTTTCTTTTTCCTTCGAGAGTTCGAGTGACTGGCGTTTGCTCCAGCTTATTTCCACACAGCGTCATGCTCTTAGCTCTGTCATTGGCTGCTGATATAAACAGAAGTCTGGACAGGATTTCTAGTCCAGCCGAGGTGTTGAGGGGGTCCGGTTTGGTGGTGTCAGGATCGGATCTTTGCTGTTTGCAGATGATGTGGTTCTGTTGGCGTCATCGGGCTGTGATCTCCAACTCTCGCTGGAGCGATTTGCAGCTGGGAGTGTGAAGCGGCTGGGATGAAAATTAGCACCTTCAAATCCGCGACCATGGTCCTCACCCGGAAAAGGGTGGAGTGTCCTCTCCGGGTCGGGGATGAGGTCCTGCCCCAGGTGGAGGAGTTCAAGTATCTTGGGGTCTTGTTCACTAGTGAGGGAGAAATGGAGCGAGAGACGGACAGGCTGATTGGTGCGGCGTCTGCAGTGATGAAGACTCTGCATCAGTCTGTCGCGGTGAAGAAGGAGCTGAACCAGAAGGAGAAGCTCTCGCTTTACCAGTCGATCTACATTCCTACCCTCACCTATGGCCATGAGCTGTAGGTCATGACTGAAAGAACAAGATTGCAGGTACAAGCGGCCGAAATGAGTTTCCTCCGCAGGGTGGAGGGCCCTCCCTAAGAGATAAATCCAGTGTTACTGGAGACTTGTGCAGTCTCCAGTACTTTTCTCAACGAGCTGTGGCTGCTAGCACAGGTCCCGCGTAGAAGTGTGAGCTTTGTGCTTGCGAAGCAGCATCTCATCTTCACCCTTACTAGTTCGTCTGTTCTATTGTTTACTTGATTTGGTCTCCACTATTGTGAAGAAACGGACATGTAAATAAGTATACTAACTAGTGGTTGAAGTTTTTAATTAGTCTCTTCTAAATCACAGTGAGCAGTTGGAGACTGTATCTGCACAAACTAGATCTGAAAAATAATTCATTTTCCATTTTTACGTTTTTTTCCCATACATAATTATATATTTTTGTTGTGTAGTTTGGATTGTTATTTTATTTATATTTTATTTATATTTTGGGGGGGGGGGGGTGATTTCTTTTTTCCCCCTTCAGTATCAAAAATAGTATCTAGGATCGACCACGATCCTTAGTATCGGTATCAAGAATGAAATTCTAGTATCATGACAACCCTACTCTAAATTGTCCCTAGGAATGAATGTGAGCATGAATGGTTGTCTGTGTCTCTGTATTGGCCCTGCGACAGACTGGAGACCTGTCCAGGTGTACCTGCCTCTCACCTGATAATAGCTGGGTTGGCTCCAGTGACCCTTCGACCCTGAACTGGATAAACGGTTCAGAAAATGTATGAACAATTAGGTCTTGGTGAGGGTAAGGGACTAGGGAATGCATTATGTCGGTGAATGTCCTCACAAAGATAGAAGAACAAGGGTATGTGTGTGTGAGTGCTGTGGGAGGGCAGAGCTCAGCTCTGTGGCTTAGTAGGTGCTATGCAGTAGCAGCCATTTTTGCAGCCTCGGTGGCTTCCACAGGAGATTTAGAGATTTCTCAGGTAGGCAGTGATAAGTCAGCCAACCCCTGGGGCATGTTGTGGGGAGGGAATGACATGCTGCTAACATGATGAAAAAGTACATTTTGCATGTTACCTCTCCTTTAAATATGTGGAAAGCAATAATGAGCAGAAGTTCTGCACAGAAATGAGAGGATTGGGTTTATTTATTCCTAGCATGAACTATTTAGCAGGGTCTGTAACATAAATAAGAAGTAAAGGTGGACATCCCTGGTCCGGAAAGTAAAAATCCTGTTTAGCAGTTGTTCCAAACATCACTGAAGCAGCTGGATATGATTAGCACAGCTCCTCTGTAGGTAGATGAGCTCTTTAGTGAAAGCACCTGTTCTACATGTACAGTAGGACTGCCACGATTAGCCGATTAATCGACTAATCGATGACTATCAAAATGGTCTGCAACTAATTTCATAATCAACTAATCGTTTGTTTGTCAGCTTTGTTTTCCTCAAATTGCCATTGTGCCTTCCACTGCCTTGTCTGCCTTTCAGTCTGGTCAGCTTTTCTTGAATAGTTCATTGACATATATGTTCACACACTAGCAGTCAAAGGTTTGGACACGTTTTTCCATTAGATTCAGTGAAAAAAGTGTCCAGACTTTTAACTGCCGCTGTAAGTTTTCATCTAATTAGTTGACTAATAGCCAAAATAATCGGTGACTAGTCTATTAACAAAATAATCGTTTGTGGCAGCCTTAGTTAGATCCAAAAACAAGGCAGGGTTTTTGCTTTCTGGCACCTGAAATGTCCACCTCTGGTTAAAAACATTAGAATTGTTGTTAGTCAACTTAACATGAGAAGTAGTCTTCATTTAGCCAACATGCAATCTTCTAATTTTTTGAGTTGTTGAATTTGAGGTTTTCTTAAGCTGCAAGTCCTAATCGGTCTCCGCCGAGTGACGTAACATTTGTTGCTTAACCAGCAGTAACCAGCGCTTGACGCCATTTCAGGCGTAAAACTGTCAGTGGTCAAACCGGCGTGGAAATGAGCACATCTGATCATAAAAAATGATCTTATGACTGGATCCATGTGTGATTTATAAAATGTTCGTGTCTGACCAAACAACAGAATCTAGGTCAGAAATGCACCGTCATCCAGCTGTTTCTCCTGAAGCAGCAGCAGCGCTGACAGATGGAGGCTGGTCGGATCTGAGCCTGACCCGGACAGGAACATAAATGATAACTTTCATTAGTTAAACTAAGAAACAGTCTACCGAATGAACACTTGTACAACGTTAATGTGTAGATTCATTTATAGAAACGGATCTCCTCCAACAACTCCGTGTCTCCTGGGAGCTGCAGTTACCAGCGCGTCTGCCCTTCTGGCTGCACATAATGTTTATAAACTAGTATTTCTGTTATTTAACTTGTCAATAAAGTCTTGACAAGTTACAGCATCGTACAGATCCACACAGGTCAGGGTTGTGTTGCAAACTTTCTCTGAGTCTAAAGCAGCGTTTCCCGCTGGTCCGATGCACCTGCGCCTTTCTGCAGCCCGACTGTCCGTCTGCTTACAAGCAGCCGAGCTTTCTTTTCTTTATTCAGACATCAACAGTGAGATAATAAAGTCTGATTTATCTTGACATTGTTGGCGATCAGTTGTTGCCTTCATCAGAAGTTATAACACTCTGCTGTTAAGATCATCTGGCTGGTATGACACCTGCAGCTCCTGGAGACAGAAGACAGGAGGCGATCCGTCGTTTCTATTAAGGAATCTGGACCCTAAAGTTATCGTCTATAAGTGCTCAGTCAGCAGATCCGACAGTCCGGGTCAGTCTCAGATCCCACAGTCCGGGTCAGGCTCAGATCCCACAGTCCGGGTCAGGCTCAGATCCCACAGTCCGGGTCAGGCTCAGATCCCACAGTCCGGGTCAGGCTCAGATCCCACAGTCCGGGTCAGGCTCAGATCCCACAGTCCGGGTCAGACTCAGATCCCACAGTCCGGGTCAGGCTCAGATCCCACAGTCCGGGTCAGGCTCAGATCCCACAGTCCGGGTCAGGCTCAGATCCCACAGTCCGGGTCAGGCTCAGATCCCACAGTCCGGGTCAGGCTCGGATCCCACAGTCCGGGTCAGGCTCAGATCCCACAGTCCGGGTCAGGCTCAGATCCCACAGTCCGGGTCAGGCTCAGATCCCACAGTCCGGGTCAGGCTCAGATCCCACAGTCCGGGTCAGGCTCAGATCCCACAGTCCGGGTCAGGCTCAGATCCCACAGTCCGGGTCAGGCTCAGATCCCACAGTCCGGGTCAGGCTCAGATCCCACAGTCCGGGTCAGGCTCAGATCCCACAGTCCGGGTCAGGCTCGGATCCCACAGTCCGGGTCAGGCTCTGATCCCACAGTCCGGGTCAGGCTCAGATCCCACAGTCCGGGTCAGGCTCGGATCCCACAGTCCGGGTCAGGCTCGGATCCCACAGTCCGGGTCAGGCTCGGATCCCACAGTCCGGGTCAGGCTCAGATCCCACAGTCCGGGTCAGGCTCAGATCCCACAGTCCGGGTCAGGCTCAGATCCCACAGTCCGGGTCAGGCTCGGATCCCACAGTCCGGGTCAGGCTCGGATCCCACAGTCCGGGTCAGGCTCGGATCCCACAGTCCGGGTCAGGCTCTGATCCCACAGTCCGGGTCAGGCTCAGATCCCACAGTCCGGGTCAGGCTCAGATCCCACAGTCCGGGTCAGGCTCAGATCCCACAGTCCGGGTCAGGCTCGGATCCCACAGTCCGGGTCAGGCTCAGATCCCACAGTCCGGGTCAGGCTCAGATCCCACAGTCCGGGTCAGGCTCAGATCCCACAGTCCGGGTCAGGCTTGGACCAGCCTCCGCCTGTCTGCGCTGCTGCTTCAGGGTAGAAACAGCTGGATGAGGAGGGATTTCTGACGTAGATTCTGTTGTTCGGTCAGACAGGAACATTTATGAATCACACGTGGATACAATCATAAGATCATTTATATGATCAGATGTGCGCTCATTTCCACGCTTGTTTGATAAACGGGACCGCTGACTTTTATACGCCTAAAATGGCGTCTTGGCAACAAAAGTCACGTGTCTGGCAGAGACCGATTGGCAACATCCACACAAATAAAAGCTTGAAATAGATTGATTTGCATATTATTTATCTATACAATATGTAAATTGCACCTTTTAAGTTGAATTACAGAAATGCATTAACTTTTTCCGAATATTCTAATTTTTTGGGTAGTACCTGTAAGGCTGCAACAAAACCAAGAAGAAATTTTTGATTACACAGTGGTGCCAAAAACTAGCTGAGTTTTTTCTGTGAGGATAGGAGATAAATAGTAGTATAAAGCAGGAAAAAAGAGCGAAAAGGTGTAAACGTGGTAATACTTTTTCTGTTCACTTCAGTGCCAATACTTTTTTTCTGGAATGAGACTTGAGAGGGAAGTTTAATTTTAAGAATGTTTGGGAATGTCTGGCTTGTCTGCAGCTTTCATCTCTGTCCTGCATGGCTGAGGGGCTTCTCGGCATCACACATGACAGCAGCCAGTTTCCTCTGCATCATCATGCAACAAGACGCCTGAAATGTTGTAAAGTAATTTCATGAGCAGAGGGTGGAGAGATGTCATGAACCTGAAACCGAAGAGCATTTTGTCTTGTCTGTTTAGGTGGAGCATTCCACTGGGTGCACAGCACATCATGGATGTGGTAACGGAGGGTCGTAAAGGCAGCCTGAGCTCAGCTAAAATGGTGGCCCTGGCCGCGGGGCTGTCAGTTGGGGCCACAGTGGGTTACATCATCTATCGCCACATCAGCAGCTCCAGTAACAGTAAGTTCCTGTTGTTCCTTACTAGTTTGTTAGTTTTGCTAGTTGTTCATAGTTTGATTGAATCTGCCCTTTTCTTGGTTTTATTCTCTGATGAACTACTACCAATAGGTCAGGGGTCCAACACTGAGCTATCCAGGATGACTCTTCCTATAGAAGTATACAAGAACATATCCAGATGCCATGCACAGTTTTTGGATATGGTGAGTAGTTCAGAGTTTGTGTCTCTATTACAGTCTGGTCACTGACCCACAACTGGGTCTGGATGATATGACCAACACGTCATATCCCGATGACGATTAACACAATGACACAGCATTGCTTTTGTAAATTCAACTTATGAATATAAAATTTAGAAGTGAAAGTTGATCTGAAACTACAGTGTAAAAATGCAGTTTGAAAGAATACACTAAATAGGGCAATAGGCTCTGTGCACATTATTTATGTTTTTTATGTTGTATAGACGGAGGCAGCGTTGGATCAAACAATAAGAAAATGGCAACCTTTTTGAAATTTTCAGATGTTTTATTGCTCAGAAATATGAGGTGACATACCACGTATATGGCCATGAAAATAAATATTTAGAAATTGACAATAGAAACTCTGTGTATATTTGTGAATTTCTACTTCATACAGAATCAACATCGAAGCATTTAAACAATGCTGAATTGAAATCAATCACAACCCAAAGAATCTAAATCGAATTGAAGCATAGCCTCCTTTGGTTACAAAGGAGCGTCTCTGTGTTCACGATGCATGTCGGTCCAAAGAGATGTGCGTCAGGCCTCTGCCGACCTACACAGAGCCTACAGGGGTTACCCAGACAACGCCCGGTTCCAAATCCAGCAGAAAATTACCATTTTCAGTTTTTTACAACCTATTAAATGTTTTGAAACTGTTGTGCAAACTTGAAACAGTTCATGTCAAGTTTTTTATTTTTCAGAAAATAATGTTATGTCTGGAAGGTTGGTTTAGCAATATTCGAATTGGACTTTGACGGTTGATAACTTTGAAATTGTGCTGACTGTTATTTGCATTGACTATTTAGGAGCAGTTTGTATTTGCTGTTGGTGACGTGTCCGCATACATATCATGGCTGCAGCATGTTCCTAGCGTTCATTTCCACGAGTACGCTCATGTTGACACGAGGTAACGAGTCGCATGCTGCAATATTGACTTGAACGATAAAGGTGCCCATGTGTAGAAAAGCGTGAACACGAGATCGGACGTAAACACAACGGTGAGTTGTTTAGAAGAGCGCCGCTTAGACTTTGTCCACAACTACCAGCATCTTTATAATGTTTCCTCACTGTTCCACAGGGACAAACACTCGTGCTGCAACAGTTTCAGGTAAACTGTTGTTTGCGGAAATGCAGAAAAGACGCTGTGACTGGCAGATCGGCCTTTCAGCCGAAGTGCTGGACACCAAGCACTTCGGTTGGGCTCGTCTGCCCAAGCGAGCCTTAGGAACCTTGGTGTGGTGTTTGACCAGGCTATGACTTTAGAGGGTCAGTCCCGACAGCTGACTAAAAGCTGCTTTTATCATCTCAGAAATCTCTCAAAAGTCAGGAAAATGTTGTCAAGGGCAGACCTTGAAATTCAATTCAATTCAATTCAATTCTTTATTGCAGACACAAAGAAGGTCCATATTGGTTATAAAAGATCATATATGGTTATAAATGATCATTCATGCTTTTATTTCATCGCGTATCGATTATTGTAATTCTGTTTTTACTTGTTTTAATAAGACAACACTCAAAAGACTCCAGTTAGTTCAAAATTCTGCTGCTAGACTTTTATCAGGTTCATCCAGAACAGTCCACATCACCCCTATTCTGTTAAATCTTCATTGGCTCCCGGTTAAATTCCGAATTGATTTTAAAATTTCAACATTGACATTCCAGGCACTGCATGGCCGGGCCCCCCGGTACATTACTGATCTGCTGTGTCCCTATACCTCAGGGCCCACCCTCCGTTCCTCAGGCCAGAATCTCTTGAAGGTCCCAAAGACCCGCTTAAAACCCGGGGGGACCTGGCTTTTAAGACTGTAGCCCCCAGACTCTGGAATGACCTCCCCCTGTCCCTGCGTCTGGTTGACTCTGTGGAAACTTTTAAAAAACTGCTGAAGACGTTTTTATTTAGGAAGGCTTTTGGTTGATTTGATGGTGATTGACTGGGTTTTATTCTATGTTCCTATTCTATGTTCTTTTAATATGTTATGTTATTTCATTGTACCAATTATTCTTTATGTACAGCACTTTGTGATTTTTATCTGTGAAAAGCGCTTTATAAATAAATTTTACTTACTTACTTACCTCCAGTATCGAGCGTTTCGGCCGCCCCGTGCTCCTCACGTGCTGCAGGTACTATGTACACAAACGTTCCAAACGCCGATGCGTGCATCCACAGCAAGTATAAACAAGCCCTTAGGGAAATCAGAGGAAAATATTGTCATAGTAATTTTGAACGTGGTGTATTTGGCAGCTACATGAAACCCAAATAAATAGAAAATAGTAAGGCTGAGTTTCCAAGAGATGAAGATAATGCTCTGTCAACTGTAAAGAAAATGGGGCTGGACGATAATTCAATATCAATATATATTGATCGATATACGTTTTTTCAATAGAAAAAAAAGAGGGTCAAAAGTTCAATATAGAAGCACAGTTTTCTGCTGTAGCCTATCGGGTATCATGATCCTACAGTCACTCCTTCCACCAAACCAACCACAAACGCAGACCAGGCAAAGGCTGAACTGGAATTCAGTGTTTTGCTCCTTTCAGACTTCCACTGGAAAGCAGTAATATTGTGAACTCTGTCCTTTATAACGCTGCATTCAGACATGCGTACCGGTCTTTTACCTCAGAGATGTAGCGGACATGTAGCTACTGGCTGGTCTACATGTCACAAGAGCGGCACGTCTTTTTTGGCTGAAAGGACAAGAAAATGTTCCCGACAGAGTTGAAGGGAGAACGGGGGGCTTGGCTGACTTTTCCGCAACATTTCCTGATGTATGAAAGTGCTGGGACACGATAAGTCCATAAGAAAGCGTCGTGTTTGAAAAGACGAGTCCGTTTAAAGAGCGGATGAACTTTACAGCTCATGTTCCACGATGCAGGTCTGAAAACGTCTTTAGTCTGATCGTTATTATAAGTAGGTCATTCAGCAAACGCTTAAATGGCCAGGGCTGCACCTAAAATAGCTTTTAATTTGATAATGACTTCTTTTTTTTGGGATAAATATCGATCGATACAGATTTTTTAAATCGATAATCTTTTTTTCTATATTGTCCAGCCCTAAAAGAAAACCAAACCTGGGGCTGAGTTGTGTGCTTTATATATTGTAGAGTCCTTATTTGTATTGAGCAGGTCTTTGTGTGAGACTAAAATGTATGCTGCTACAACAGTGAGGAATTTATATCTTAAGGAGTTTTTATGCCGAAGCTTGAATATCTTTTAGAACTTGGGTGGAACATTAGTGAACTCTGAACTCTACACTGCTGACATGGCAACGTAAAAGACGCATGAATGATGCAGGTATGACCTCAGCACGCAAGCAAGTTGGCAAGTATGAGGGCAGCGGTGTATGACAATATTTGACATGGAAAATGGAAATTTCCATACGCAAGGAAGCATAAATGGGCCTCTAGTCTACAGATGTAGTCTGCATGAGCCTAACCAATACTGGTCAGCTGACCAGTGCCACATTTGAGCAGCCATTCGAGCAAGGAAACAAACATATAACAGACCTTTCATTTCTGGACTTATGTTTCCACAAATCAGTCCTGAGCATTTATAATTAAAATGTAACTTCCAGTAGTTTTAGAGGTGTTTCTTACCCGAAAAAGACACTGGAGACATGGGGGATATTCCTCCAAGATCACTTGATGAGGAAAAGGATAGAGCCCTGGTCACACACACAGTCTCCATGCACCACCTACTGGCAAAACATTGTAACTGCAGCTGTCTGAGAGAGTCGATGCCAGCAATTAGTAAAGCACGTTTCACAGAAAACAAAATGTTGAATACAAAACTCAAAGCATTTAGAAAATATACACTGGCTGGACACACATTAGAGGGCATCCCAATACTGACGATCTAGTGATCTTCTCTACATAGTGTTGGCCTTCAGCAGTTACTGAGGGTCTGCTGTCCGTACAGTTTAGAGCAGGGGTGTCCAAAGTCGAACCTCGAGGGCCCCAGCAGGTTTTCCATGCACGGTGGTGTGGTGTTAGCCGTGTAGCCTCATAGTAAGAAGGTTGCTAGTTCGAGCCCGGGCTGGGGAGAGTTCGAACAACTCCAACAGTTCCTTCCTGTGTGGAGTTTGCATGTTCTCCCGTGTATGCGTGGGTTCTCTCCGGTTCTTCGGCTTCCTCCCACCGTCCAAAGACATGATGTTGGGTTAACTGGTCCCTGAATTGTCCCTAGGAGTGAATGTGAGTGAATGGTTGTCTGTCTCTCTGTGTTGGTCCTGCGAAAGATTGGAGACCTGTCCAGGTGTACCTGCCTCTCTCCTGATTATAGCTGAGATAGACTCCAGCAACCCTGAACTGGATAAGCAGTACAGAAAATGAATGAATGAATGAAGGGGGTTTATTCCCCTTATTTTGGGGACTTGCAAGGGCAGCGCCATTGGACTTCCAGTTGAGTTGATATTTCTGGTTGCCATTCATAGCAATTCGTAGCAATTTCCACCAGCATGTCACTGACATGAAACAGTTCTTTAACTGTTATTATGATTATTTCTGCCATTTAAAGGCGTCACAACAACTGGCGGAAGAGACGTGAGATCCTACAACACATTTGTATAGATCACGGCAAAAAACAGACCGAATATTGTGGCTACTGTTAGGGTTGTTACCTCCCTGTAAATACAATAAGGAACCCCACCATCCTCTCCCTTCCTCCTGCTTGAATTGTTTATCTTATAAGATAAATTTCTGCTTTTCTCTCCTTTCAAATCTCACAGTGTCTATTACTTGGTACTGAATATTTTAAAGTCAGCTGTTCTGTGAAATATCTCCTCTGCAGCATCCTGATTACATGCAGCCTGTTAACATGACATCAGCTGTTCTCAGCGACATATTACCATGTTCATACTCATATCTTCAAGCTGAACTCATGCAGATTTATACTGTAGCATTTATTTATTTAATCACGTATATCATAACCTGAAATCTGAAGTAATTTACCAGTTAAGCATACTTTCATGTTCAGTACATTTTAGTGTCAGGGGAATTATTTATTATGATTTTATGATTATGCTACATAAAAAAGAGATCACACATCTCATCTCTCTTGTGATCTTTGTGTAACGTGCATTACAGAGCGCGCCACATGCTAATCGGGTTTACAGTATCACGTTTTTTTTATGCTTAATATTTCAAATCCGCATCCATCCTCCCACTCGGTGACTTTATTATCCTCCATCTGAATTTTTCAAAATAGTTTGCTCTGTTTCCTCCCAACTAAGTCGCTGCATCTTGCTAAGTGGGCGACCGTGTTTTTCAATGTAAATAATGAGCCGCAGCTAGCGACCAGAAATGTCAACACATTCCAGAAGATGAGGACGTTTAGAAGTGGGCTGGGCAAAGTAAAGTGAATAGTGAAGTATCGTCTTCCTATCATCTACTATGTTGGGCTTCACTTCTTTCTGGACCTTCATGGTGTCTATAAGCTGAATGTTGGGGCTATCCTTGGATACTCCTGACTCTGACCACTGATAGTGTGACCACCACCGCGGCTACTGCCACCACTGCCACCACTGCCACCCCTCCCCCCCCCCCGACCTCCTGTGATATTTACCTGTGTAACACCTCTATGAAAACACCTGGAAAACCGCTTCGCTTTGCTCCGTCATCACACAATACTTTACCTGATTTCTAGGACTACTTTACTACTTTTTAGATGAACTGGGCTGCTACCTTACCGAAAGTATTGTGGTTTTCTTTTAGGAGGTGATAGTCATTCACATTTTCTACTGTGGTCCAGGTGGATGTACTCTGACACAGTCACGCATATCTTGATTCTGACGCTGGTGTAGTAATCTAAGCTTTCTTTTACGATTAATGCTACACATATAGCTCTTGTAGTTGTGAAGATATACTTCATTATTTTGGCTATGTCCTTTCAGACAGGAGGCAGAAAAAATAGAACTGGTCAAGAAGAGGTTAATTTGATGTGGTTTACTCTGAGTCTCCCTTTCTGTCTCCCTTTGGTTCAGGTGACCCAGAAGTCTGGAGCTCATGTGAGCATTCAGTCGGACTCCAAGCAGCCTGTATGTAAGACGGTCATACATTTCCTCCTGCAGGGAACAAAAGAGCAGGTCCTGCTGGCCCGATGTGTCCTGGAGAACCTCATCACTGACTGTGAACCGGTGTCGGAGGTGCTGGAGGTTCCTCAGACCGCTTTCGGACGCATCATAGGTACGCTCAGGTCTGGTCCTCTTCTTATGAAAAAGGTGTTAATGTTCTCTCCTTTTTAAATGTAATGATGTAGCTTTTATAAACCCATCAGGTAGCTGAGGGGCTCCAAATATCTGATAGCTGGGACTGGGAGTCATGGACTGACCCAGCCACGCCAGCTCATATACAGCAGGCGTGTGCTCACTCTTAAGCAAGGGCATAGATGCCTGCATTCATTGTCTCTCTCTGTCTCTCTCTCTCTCTCACTCACTCACTCACACTCTCTCTCTCTCTCTCTCTCTCACTTCACCCTCACTCTCTCCTCTCTCACTCTCTCACTCACTCACTCACTCTCTCTCTCATTTTTTTTTTCTCACTCACTCACTCTCTCTCTCTCTCTCTCTCACTCACTCACTCACTCTCTCTCTCTCTCTCTCTCTCTCTCTCTCTCTCTCACTCACTCTCTCTCTCTCTCTCACTCACTCCCTCTCTCTCTCTCACTCACTCGCATTCTCTCTCTCTCTCTCTCTCTCTCTCACTCACTCTCACTCACTCACTCTCTCTCACTCTCTCTCTCTCTCACTCACTCTCTCTCTCACTCACTCACACTCTCTCTCTCTCTCACTCACTCTCTCTCTCTCTCTCTCTCTCACTCTCTCTCTCTCTCTCTCTCTCACTCTCTCTCTCTACTCACTCACTCACTCACTCACACTCTC
>JALJCO010012415.1:0-18025 GCA_023101725.1 Atherinomorus stipes
TCATGGGAATCAGCAGGCAGGGCCAGATTTAAGGGGGAAAGAATAACATGCAAAAGCACTGTCTTTTGTGGTGTTTAACTTTTCCGTGTTACATACACCAAACTAATCCTGCAAATATTTCAGGTTGGTGTCATCATCATCACCTGGTGCATTTGTCATAGTAACTTTTGTCCCACAAGTGGACAACATACCTATTTGAATCACAAGTAGGAGTCACAATCTTCAGCCTTTCTCTGGACAAGTTTGCCTTTCTAATCAGTCCATGCTCCTATTTTAAGATATTATCCATTCCCCTCTATCTGTGTTTTACGCCAACCCTTTCCCCTATCACCAGTTTGTCCTTCTTGTGGTATGAGCTGTCATTGGCTCAATCAGTCACAGTAGGCCTACTGCTGTTTTATCTTATCATTTGGGCAGAAACTACATAATTCAGTAACTATTATCTGTTGCTGATTCATAAATATCTTTGTACATTTTCAGCTGATCTCTTCATACTGTAAAGATCATTACTGGGGATGCACTGATGTGCTAAAGTTGGCTAACATTAGCAACATTTTAAAAGGATGTCAAGGCTGTGAGTGCAAAACTTCAGAGCAGGAATGAGTTTTAGGTTGAAATATATTTATTTAGAGATACTGTTGAAGAAACAATGTCACATTTTCCTGGTTGGTTCATTTTTTACCACAAATCAAAGCAGTCTGATGCTTTGTTTATACCTGTACTGTGAACATGGAGTAACAAACTGCTAGCTTAGCTAAACGACTTGGAGAAACAGCTAGCTTGACTCTGTCTAAAGGGGATAAACCTGTCTACACCCAGTTTCATTGTGAACCATTTAAAGGTACAGTGTGCAAGAATTACTGACATCTAGTGGTAAAGATGGGTACTTGAATTAAAAGATGTTTTCTTTCAAATGACTTCATATTTCAAGCACTGTTGTTATATGTTGTTGTATGGTGGCTGTTGGTGGCCAAAATTCTCCCAGACATAAAGATGTTTTCTTTTGAGAGTGGAACCAGTGGTCTCAGGTGTAGCTATGTGTCGCCATGACTGTATAATGAGTAACTCCTTTCAATTTCTTTAAAGGGGAAGTTCAGAATTTTTGACATAGGGTCTCATTTACAAGTGAGCCAGAATACTGCTTATCACTGAAGACGGTTTCAACATATTTCATCCTGTTATTCTAGTTCAGAAGGTTGGTGATGCTAATGCTAGTGGAAGTCAATAGGAATCTGCTAGCCTGTCATTAAAACCAATCTTATCCACTCCACAGAACATCTGAGGCAAATCAGCAAGACTATCTGTGTAAATGCCGTGTTAAACTAGTAAACTCGTGTAAAAAAAAAAGTAAAACTGGCCTTCTATGACAAATTTTGCATGACATATTGAGGAACTAGTTTCTTACCAGCCTACTAGCTTTGTCAGTGTATTTCGGTTCATAGAGACATGCTGATAGTTAGTTTGATGAAAAAAGTTAGAAATCATCTTCAAAATCCGACATATCCTCGTGCCTTTCAGACGTGGCTGTATTTTAGACTGTATATTTGTGTAATCAGATTCCTTCATGCACGTAGCAACAGATGACATCACTGCTGCCAAATACAGGAGGTAAAACTTAATAAAGTTTCTCAGCAGCAACAATCAAAATGCAACGAAAGGCAGGTTTGTTTTATTTGTAACATTATTCTGTTAACACGACATTTACAGATAGTCTGAAGTTAGAAATGATTTGCCTCAAATGTTCTGTGGAGTGGATAAGATTGTTATTAATAACAGGCTAGCAGATTCCTATTGACTTGCACTAGCATTAGCATCGGCGACCAACTGGAACTAGCATAACGGGATGAGATATGTTGAAACCGTCTTCAGTGATAAGTAGTATTCTGGCTCACTTGTAAATGAGGCCCTACTGTATGTCAAAAATTCCGAACTTCCCCTTTAAGGCATTGCGTATCCCAAACAATGCCTTAACTCCCATTAAACAAAGGTGGTACTGCAGTTTTTAAAGGGTTCTCACTTCACATATATTGTTCTGACCTTTCAGGGACACTGTAGTAAAAATGGCAGAACAAATATGGCAGCCTCCATGTACTGTATGTGCACCCCCAGCTAGTAGATATAAACAACTCATTCTAAGAAAATAAACACTTAACTGCTACTCTAGGAAAGCAGTTACACATCGATAGAAATAAAGTTTTAAATTATATATCACATTTTCCAGACATTGACTTTTGATTTTGTTACATACTGTATCTTTAAAAACATATTTATTCAATTAATTTGATATAAATGTCACTAACAACATAGAGATGAGAAGTTAGTGAAAATCACAGTTATTATAACAATGGTGGAAACTCCTGACAGGTGAACATTGGCTTCGCCAACAACAACACCTCTGACAAAGAGACACGTCGAACAGCAACGACATATGATTTAAAAAAAAAAAAAAAAAAAGGTATTGCATTTATTAGTAAGAGATTAGTAGGGGTGTTCAGCCCTGGTCCTTTATAGCCACAATCCCGCAGGTTTGAAATGTTTCCCTGCTCCAACGCACTTGCCTCAGATTAAAGACAGGGTGGATGATGTTTTCCAGGAGCATTTTTTACTTTATTGCTTAAAGTCTTCTTCACACCCCGATTGCAGCCAATTAATTAAATGTTCTGACACAAAAATTAAAAAAATAATCACCTGTGGAACGTACAGGACTGGAAAAACCCCTTCCAGTCCTGGAAAGGACTTTCATTGGATGGGGTTTCGAACGGCCCGTACTGATTGATTGAATTATTCTTATGTCCATAAAACTCGACTGCTGTTTGTCGCACACCAACCGTCCTCACGCGCGCTCGCTACTCGCCGTGAGCATCTCACAGTGGAGACGAAACCGAGAGAACATGGCTGCCTGCTGCTCTTATCTATGCTGCCGTTTGCTCTTAAAAAGAAAAAAACAGATGTTGATTAAGTCATGGAGGTGTTGGTGTTTGCAGTGAGGATGTTTTACACCACAGGAGAAGTTGGAGGTGAGATAATGATCACTTTTAGGAAACGTGGTTCCTCTGCTGTTTACTGGGAAGCTAACAAGCTAGCCACTCGGCCGTTCTGTTGTGTTCGCTGACAACCATCGACGCATGCGTTCCTGTGCTCTGGAGGCGTGGTTTCGGGGTGTATATTTTTTCAAATGTAGCTTGCTTAAAACCATTTTTCCAGGATCCCCTACCCTGCCTTTAATGACTCATTGTGCAGAAATTCATAGGCTTTTGATCCATTTAATTTGAGTCAGGTGTGTTGGAGCAGAAACATTGAAAACCTGCAGGACGGCAAACCTCAAGGATCTACTTTGGACACCCTTTAGTTAAAGGATTTTATGTTAATGTTGGGGATGCACTATGTTATTGTTCTAACTTTTCATTAATATGATATTTTATGCCAATGTCTTGTGTGTATGTGGTGCTGATTTAAATCTGTTTAACACAAGTGGAGTAGCAGTGGGTTAAAGGTTGAATATGGAATACGGACAGAACAGCAACATCACATGTGTCTAGGTTGTAGTTGCAACGGCAGAAAAACAACTCCAGCCACTGGGTTGCCAGGCTCGTTGCCGATACACAAGTGACCAACAGCCTGCAGCATGTCCAACAAGTAACGCAGAGGAGTTTCTGACAGCTGACGTTTGCCAAGTTAGCGAAAAAGTTAGCTTACCTATCCAGGAGAAAAGTCGCCAGTTCCGTGTTTGAATGCCATGGAAAACATTTATGTGGGTCTATTTAGTGTAGGCTTCACCTAAATTTACTCCAGTTTTTTCTCTTCTCAGGTCACTCCTCTCCTCTTCCCTCTGTGCCAGCCTAACTGTGCCCAACATACTGTTGCCACACAGAGATTGCATTTGGCAACCTGCAATGGCTGCATGTATTGGCTTGTAGATGTAAACATAATGCCATTGTCTAACCTGTTAAAATGTATTTTATAATTATTTTCAGGCTAAACATAATTTTTGTCAATGCTGTCTTAACTAAAGAAATGTTCCTCTGCTGTGCCCATCTTGTTTGTTGTTCTTGTTCTGTTAAAAAAGTAAAGTATAAAAAACTTAAATGACAAAAATGTTTCATATTCAACCTTTAACGAGGACATCTTTTTTATGTCTTAAGACTAAATCAAATTGCCAAAATGGGTGACAGAGATCGTGTTTGTGCTAAAAATCAACAGTTGTATAATGTAAACTGAACATGTGTAAACGCAGCTGTGTTTTCAACCATAAGATCAAAAAAAGCATATTTTCTCAATAATTTGTCAGCAGTTATAAACAGGCTGGTGAAGAAGCATGCTTTTCCGCGTCTTTGCAATCATGTTGTAGATAGAAAACCTAATATAACTGAATGGAAACAACTCGTTAGGTAAAAATCTGCCTCTTGTTTTGATCAGTGTTAAAGAACAAAGTTGTAAAATCCACCTTTCCATTCACTGTGAACACACCTAAAGTTTAACTGTGGCTCTCAGACATTTAACCAAACACAGTCACTGCTGGTTGTTTGGCAGTTAATTTTGTGGCTACAGCTGTAGAGTTGTGGTAGACATATTCAGTGGAAAGCAGCAGCTGTCTCTGGTTTTTGTTAAGCTGAGCTAACAGACTGCTGGCTGTAGCATACACTCATTAAACAGGCACCAATCTTTTCAGCTAAGGCTAGACAAGTAGAAAATGTAACAAAATGTTTAGTATAAGCCATTATTTTTAAATAACTTTGGAAAAAGACTTTATGTAATGTTGAATATTATACCCCCCCCTTCTTTTGAACTCATTAAATTAGCTGCTCTGTCTTTTTTATATGACTGTAAGAAGGTTATTTTTTCTGATAAAGGAGTATTTGCAGCATATTGAAAGCTCCAAGATGGCTCAACAAAATGAAGTCAAAAGCTCAAGACCCCTCTGTTATGTTATTGCTTCCCCCCACCTCCTCCCTCTCTTTCCTCCTGCTTTGGTTTATTACTAAAGGGGGTACTATTTATTTTTGCTCCTTTTAAAATAACAAGCTACATTTCCTACTGAGATTACTGGTTGCATTGTAAAACAAATTATTTTTAAAAAGTCATTTTACAGGTTTTATCTGGAGTAATGATGAGCAGCAACTAAAAGTCCAGGGAAGAAATCAAATAAACTCTAACTAGTTTATTCCTAAGCTACAGTTGCAACCTTGCCATGACACTGAGCTTGACACCATCATATAATCTTATCCCAAATAGCAAACTTGTAAATGTTTACCCAAGTGTAGAGAGCTTAGTTTCAACAGTAAGTCAATGAAATAGGTATTAATCCTTTAATGCTGAGGCTTCCCAGCGCAAACAGTGTCGCTTATGTCCTGTACCATCTGCTATGACTTCCTTCCTTTATATCCAACATGTGCTAATCTGCATCATTCAACACTCAGAACTGTAACAAGAACATCATTAGATCATATAACCTTATAACATTCTTAATTATGGCTTTCATCTCCAATGAGTCCATTTATGTACAGTGTCCACTATGGATACTGTACATGAAAGGGTTAGGGTTTCTTGTATATGCATGAGTGGGGACGGTATATTTGCACATTTACCACTTTAGTGGACACCATGAGTAATTATCATTACCAATCATTACATTGGTAATGATAATTACCAACCATTTACCTTAAGGATAAACAGGAAAAGTAAATTATATCACACATCTATATATTTTTGTAAAATATTCATGCTATAAAAAGTCAAAATATTTATTTTACAAATATTTTTGAAGAATATATCAAATCAATTAAATAAATGAAAAGTGGAATATGATTTAAAAAATAAAAAAGCATCAATGTACACTTCTGTTGAAGCAAAATATTTGTTAAAAAAAAAAAGCTTCTAGCACGTATGGATGAAAGGGCGAAGTACAACCTATTGCCATTTTTGCATTCAGTTTTGAATTACAATCTTTTTTATGATTTCCTTTACAAATACCAGCTTGATAAGGATTGCAGTGCGCAGGAGATCCATGAATGACGACATAATGACTATATAATGGAGCATACTTGGATAAGATAAGCTTTACTTGTCACGTGCACAATTATACATGATACAGTGGTGAAATGTGTTTTGTACCTGCTATGAGTGAGAAAAAACAACACACGGAATAAAGAATAAAGGCAGCCGAGGTACTTGATGTTTTACAATAATGTAAAGCTAATCAAATATTTTGCAGCAAGAAAAATTGTAAATGTGTGGAGTGTTAATATCAATCCTGGACCTTGAAGTCTCATACTTTTAGCCTGCTGACAACGGAGATGACCATATCTGCTGATAAAAGACTGAGAGCAAAAGACTCAAGTTCCCATCAATTATTTACCCTTGAGCAATTAATTTACCTATTACATTACCAGACATTAAAGCTGCTCAAAATTGATCACTTTCTTACTCTTTCAAATGTAAATTTCTACACATATTTTAGTCTAAATGTGCTGCAACGCTTTCAAGAAGGTTACAAGTGCTTTTAATTCGAGCTGAAGAGCCATGATACTTAACTGAGGTAATACTTATAACAGCTCAAAGTATTCTTTATACTGTGTCTAAGTATTGGGATTATATCATTGAAAAATTCACTCACAATTTAGCAATATTGTGAGCTTTTATGAATGAAAAGTCCCTATGAGATGTCTTTAAATGATGACCCATCTGTATTGTAACGGTGACGTTTTGAGACTTAATGTAACCTCTCCTTTGAAACTCAAACCATAAACCTCTTCTAAAACAAACCCCTAAAACAAGTTTCCATTTTAAAAACCTGATTATTTACAACTTCTGGCATCTTGCTTTTAAACCCACAAGTACATAAGTTTGATATTGCCCAATTAAGTGATTGTGTAAAGAGTTTTATGTCGCCACTACATGAGTAATAGACACAGACCTACACACAAACACACATTTCCACTTGGGTCAGTGGTATGTGGACTTAACGCCAGACACCAACATCTGGAAATGATGCATCTGAATGTAACGAGTTATATTAAGGCCAAGACCACACAAATGAAGACATAGTGACATGTCTCGGATATGAAACAGACTTTGAATCCCTGAATGTAAGAGATCCTTATTAAGGAAATTTAGCCATTTCTGTTCAACTATTGTAAATTGATGGGCTACTAAGTTTTACAGACTGCAAGTCCTGTTGGCAATATAGTTTAAGCTAAACTGATTTATTTGATGCTTTTTTGGACAGATTATTGCCGAAGAAACTGCATACTATTATATCTACGAGGTGTATATATTTCACTGTAGCCTCCTCTACATTTCAATTATGGTCACTGTACAATAAATGGAGGATACCTAGTAAGAAAATAAAATACTTAAAATAAACCTGTGTCTCAGCTTTGTTGTTCCTAAGATTTGAACAAATTCTATTATAAATTGTATTTAATCAAGAGTTGTATAAAGTTAGAAGGTAGCTTAATCTCACCAAAGTGATTGTGATGTGATGGAACTAATCCATCAAATTAAGCTAAGCCAGCTGGCATCTAGTGAAAGCTGCTAGCTTTAGCTATTTCCATCAATATTGGATTAAGCAACACATTTATTTAATTATGGAAGAATAAACCAGATTATCAACATGTTAGTTAAACACAATGATGATTATTATCAATATGATAATATTTATATTGTGCATTTTCACATTCTAAAAAATTTAGTTTTGGTTAGCTTTGGCTAAAGTTGTTTGGCATGCTAGCTAGCTTTTGCTCAACTTAATCTCTAGTTAACTCTTTTTTTTTTTTTTTTTACCCAAGTTGCATTTTTGTAATTTCCATAGCATAATATATGTAAATATATATATATATATATATATATATATATATATATATATATATATATATATATAGGCAGTAAAATGATATTCATATACTCTAATGAAAATTTTAAGTTTAAAAAACATGTTAGTTTTGAACAATGCTTGCTTAACAGAGCAGCATGCTACATTTAAATAAAAAATCACAACATGTAAGGCTTTAAACATTGGTTTATGTTCCTATTCATTTTTAGAAAGAAAGAAAGAAAGAAAGAAAAAAACACTCACACATATCACATGGAATTTCTTTTGCCAAAGAAGGATAATGATCTTAGTGGGAATATTTACTTTGAGGGCCCAAAGTCACATATCATACAACTACAACAAAAAGGATCACATGACATGTGTGTGATTTTAAACAGACGTTACTTGTCAGCTCTCTGCCAGTGAACATTAAAGGAAAAAACTTAAAATACATCTGTATATCCAGTATCAAGCAAAGATTAAATGTTCAGTATAAGTTATGTATACAGACAGATATATTGTACAATAAGAAAAAAAAAACAGAACAAAACTAACCGCAGCTGAAGCTGATTTTCTTTTCTTGCCTCTTCCACTTTGCCTGTCAAGTTTCTCTGTAAAGTCCAGCTTATCCTAAAAACGAGATGATAAAATACTCGCGCATGTTGACCAAATACCTTTGCTATCGTCTGCTCATGATCTTGTACTCCACACTAACTCTGTGTAGTGTCGTCCTAATGCTCTACAGACGAACTACGGCCAGCAGCTGGAGCTGCAAAGTTTTACACCCACAACAAACTGAATTTGATCGACCACCTTAAGCTGCTTGCCAAAGCAGACGCACACAGTCTTGTTTTCATACAGCGACCACTGAATGCAACTAGAACTAAAATACACAATGATCTAATGAAGAAACATGCACATCATAGTTATTTCGCTTACTGCCAGAGTCTCATTTGGCTTGAGAAGCCAGGTAACACGACTGATCATTAACTTAGTCATCATAATCACAACAAAACCTTCCTTCAGAGTGGACATTTTCCGTCTATGATGCATTCATGCACCATTTGTGAACAGCCATGGAAAAACAGTCCAACTCTGAAAAATCTCCACTGTAAAATAAGCAGTGCATCATTGAAGCCAGATGGCAGGAGCTGTAAAACACGTAAACAGCCAATTACAAAACCTTCTTATGGAGGAAGAAACGGCTTAAATCTATCACAGTGGCTTGGTAAACTGCACGTTAGATCGATTTACAGGCAACAGAAGTAAAACAGTACTTACTGTACCAGTCACTGGATGTCCATTGTACGTTCTGCTTTGCCTGCACAAGATGTAGAAGTTAAGCTGGAATGAGCCACGACTGATGTGAGCGACTTGCAGTCAGCATCTGTGAGGGTGGAAGTGGGAGGTGGTGATAGCTAACACAGGTTTTCCCAGGAATGCAGGGACGGAATAATTTCCTCAGTTCCCTAAAAGCTCAAAATTAGCGGTAAGGGGGGATTTAAAGGATGTGGCTGTATCAACAAAACAGCAAACTCATTGTGGTTGAGCTGAAAGAAGTCTGATCCCCAGAGGTACAGAAAGTTCTGCAAGTTTCACATGACACTGGTTGACCTCAGCGTACCTGCTGAAATGCCAAAAGTCAGTTGCATAATATGAAGAAGGCAAAGCTCAGTTGTATATTTATTTATTTTAACTTGGCAAGAAATGTCTGACACTGAAACATGTCTCCTTTCCTTAAAAGACTGATGATATCTGGCTACTAAAGACAACTGACACAAAGATGTCTACATAAGACACAAAGAAAACACTTTACAGAAACAATCAATAAAAAAAAAAGAACAAGAAAATCTGAAGTCCGCTGAATAGATGTTGGCAAAAATCCGATCACAGCCCATTCAAACTTGGCTTGAACCAAACAGCATCTATATTGTCTGCAGTGTGCACAATCTGCACCCAGGAGAGTAATATTCCTCATGAATCTTGAGGATGCCAGAAATGAAATATACTACAGCGAAGGAAAATAAATCACGACAAAAACCAAGGGCGCATGAGTAATTACAGCCAAACACAGAAGCCAAAGAATCATATTACACTCAACTGAATAAAGTCCAAATAAACCCACTCCACAAAGGAGAGTAACATTTTTTTTTCAGAAATGATGACAAATGCCAAATATTGAGGGCTGAGAGGGAAAATACACAGAGAAAAGAGAAAAAGAAAATCAACAATGACAAAAAAAATACATAAAAGAGTAGGACAAAATACACAGATCATAAATATTAATGTCAATGCTTTATAGAATTCAATTTTACATTATTGTGCAATTCCTTCAACTGGAGCAATCTGTAACATGTAGAACATAAAAGTAGTCCCAGTTCATCTTCCACACATGTGACAGGACTGGAATGAAGCGGAGAGTAAGCTGCTGTGGTTCTGCAGTGTTGTCCATATCAACCACAGAGCTGGGTGGAGGAGGACGGCATCAGTAGTATTGTTCTCCAGCCCTGCAGCGCTCGGCTGGAGCGCTCTTCAGAACGGGGAGAGGCTCGGCACTTTGATATTGATGTCTCCGATGTTGATGTTGCGGGGAATCTCGGGCAGGTTCATGTTCTTCACGGCAGAGACGGCGCGAGCGGGGGCTGCTGACAGACCTCCCTGCCCAAGGAAAACACCACAAAAAATACCTTTAAAGCCTCCATGTGTGAGGGAAACTTGCTCTGGAGATGAGAACTTTACAACAAATGATTCTCTAGAGAGGAATCGTCATGCGACTGCATGCACAGAAAATGGAAAAACAGTGTGTATCCTTAACCTATAAAGCGTATGTATCATATTTGACACATGCAGTTTCTAAAAACGTTTGCACCTGAGACCTTTTGCATCATTTTATGGTAAAAACTTTGCTTAAAACTCTGTTGTACACAATCTGCTACACATGATAGGGAGGCAGAAGACTACACTACATAATTTTGACATGTTGCACAGCAATAAAAGCTTATATACAAAAATTATTTTTGTTAATTTTTAAAATCAATTTAATTTTAATTTAAAAATGTAAATTTTCGCCCCATTTTTTTTCTTGGTTTAGGCTTTAAAGGGTTAAAGGTGCAGTGTGTAACAAAATTAAAGGTCAATGGCAGAAAAATGTAATATATAATTAAAAACTGTGTTTCTATTGATGTGCTGCACTAGAAAAGCTGTTATATGTTTATTTTTATTTCACGAGCCATTTATATCTACTTGCTGAAGGTGCACATACACGGAGGCTGCTATATTTGTGCCACTAGTTTTTTCTACAGTGTCCCTAAATGGGTAAAGCAATGAAATAAGAACGCTCTGAACTTTAAAACTGCTGTACCGGCTTTTTTTCACGGGAGTTAGACCTCTGTTTGTGATAAGTAGATAACTAGATCCACTCAGAGATGAAAACATCTTTATGTCAGGGATAATTTTGGCCACTGATGGCCACCGTACATTCACAACAGTGCTTGGTACATGGAGTCATTCTATACCCATCTTTACCACTAGATGTCAGTAATTCTTACACACTGTACCTTTAATCAAGATAAATTAAACTACTGACTTTAATATCAAGGATGATCTCTAAGGTGAGCTTAAAAACTTTAAGCCTTGTTTTGACGGCAAAATATCTACAGTCGTCCTCAAAATTATTCATACCCTCCAATTAAAGAAAAGGCTAAATTCACAATCGTAATTCAACTAACAATGAACTAAAAAAACTAATAATAAACAAAAATGTACAGAATTATAATTTAGTGAAAAATAAAATACTTTTTCCAATTATCGCTGGAAATAATATATTTTTTAAAAACAAACAAAACTATCCCAGACACATTAGACCATGTTTTCCATGAACAGTGGAACAAAATACCTGTCAACAAGCGGAGATGTCTTATTGAACATTAGAGAAAACACCTGATTACAGCGATTGCCTCAAAGTGTCGCTCAACAAAAATTTAAGCTTGGGAGCCCCATCATGCTTGTTTTATTTTTTGTGTGTTTGTTTTTTAGGGCATAATCTTTTTATTGAGGTTTGTCTTTACATAACAATATAAAAGAAACACAGCAACAACAGCAAAGACAAAAAAAGGAAAAAGAAATAAACAACCCACTCCCCGTTCTCTGCAAATATCAGTACATAAGTTTACCTATGTTATGATACCACATGAAAAGTTTGCAGATTATTGGTTCATAAATATATATAGTATTGTAGAGCTGTGTTAGAGACCCTGGTCCCATATTGAATGAAATGTATTCAAGAAAGGTTCCCACATCTTTTGAAATTTCCATGTGTGCATGTTTTTTTATATTTCTTTTGAACCACAATTCAAAATCAATGCCATGATTTGCATAGAATTTTTATTTATTTCACTTTAGTCAATTTCAACTTATTTCACTAACAGCTTATCTTTTTCTTCTTTAATTGGAGGGTATGAATAATTTTGAGGATGACTATACATCTAACCACATAGTGTCCGTGCCATGTAAAAAAAACAACAACTGCAGTTTATAAGATAAGACTTGCATCTTTTGATGCAGGCAGAAAACTCTGACCTCTGACTTCTCCATACGGTTCTGCAACTCCACCTGGGCAACAATCTCATTCATGTTGGTCTCCAGCACCATTCCTCCCATCACCACCTCCTGCAAGATGTAATGGACCTGCAGAAAAACACAACACAGCAGGTAACAGAGAGATTTTTCTTGATGGTAAAGGGTTCTGATCTGCTCGCTCACGGCTCCGTTCTGATGTTTAGACTTGTGAGTTTTCATTCAGGAACATAAAGCTGTCGTCTGCAGTAGATCTGAGTTCAAGCAGCCTAAATTTATCTCCACAGGTCTGTGTGTTTGTCTTCATAAATGACTAAACAACAATATTAAGACCTCTTTGAGAGCAAATGTAGAAATATATCAAGTTTCATCTTGAGAACATTCCCTCAGGCCAATCCCCACTGCACCACATGACATCAATTTCCTGCTGGGAAAATTCAATCAAGATGGTTGTAGATGTGTCTTATCAGTTTTCAAGAAGGGGTCTTGTTGTCACATGAATATTACAGATATTTATTCTAAAGGAGATGCAGACACAGTTCAATTCAAAGCTGCATCTCATATATAGATTATTTACTACAGACAGCATATACAACATATTCTTGTCTTAGTGATCTTCACATGATTGTACACTGAACATTGAATCTCCATCAACTTTGTAACAAAAATAAGGTGGTCGGTTACCTTGACCAGTGAAATCTAACCAGTTCATCATGGGTCCATGTGAATGTTTGTGTCAGTTCTCAACTAATTCCCTTGAGAAATGCTGAGATATTATGTTTTCCAAGAATGAGATAGATAAACTGCTGAAAGGTCCGGAAATGTTTGGACACACATCTTTTTTTACTCTCCTCATTTTATCTGTTTACCAAAACATATTTATGTTTAGTTGTACGATGTTCTCAAAGTTTTTCGTGAAAATGTTTTCAATGAATCACAGATCTTTCATAGGTAGAACCCTCACTTAAAATGGCTTATGAATGAACAAATATGAATTAAATGTCTGTGTGGCTTTCTTTTTTTTTTTTTACTTGTAAACAATCTATTGCACATAAAGTGCATGAATTCTACAAGTCGTGGACCCTCAGTAAAGAATGGGATTAGGGGTGCTTTGCCAGCCCTGTGTCGAAACTGTTTTTATTTATTTTTTGTTTGTCTTTCTGCTTTTAGTTTTGTATTCAAATTCTAAGCTCTTGAAAAAGCAAAAAGACATTAACCCCTTCAGACCATTACACGTTTCAATTATGTTCTAAAAATGAGCATTGTGCAAAAACAGTCCGTCAGAAAAAACTATCCACACTTTCCACGAAGACCATTTATCTTTAATCTGTTTAATAGGGATGTTCGATATTGGCATTTTTACCGATATTTTCTCTCTTAAATTCTGATATCCGATACCGATATATGCAGAAAACTGTGAGGTTGTATCTCTCATATTTTGAGAAATACAACTATATTCTTACTCTGAGAGCAAAGGTCCCAAAAATATCCTTAACTCAGCCAGAGGAGCTCATTTTGGACATCTGGCTGCCAGATATCAGATACTAGCAGGTATTAGCCAACATGTGGCTAATTATAATGTTTCTGACAACTTGGTAACTTAACCAACAACTTAAAACCAGACATACAGCATTATAAGCAGCTTAAAAGCAAGTCAGTCTGTAGCAGCAGCAGCTGCACCGCAGTCACATGACTCTGAAAGGAATGCTGGGATATGAAGTTCTTCCAGGATAACAGGGACTTTTCTGCATGCTGAACCGCATCTGTTATTTGTTCCACTGAGAGCAAAATATTGGTTTATGTGATATACAACTAGTTGTATTCTGTTTTTATTTACATTTTACACAGCATCCAACTTTTTTACAACCTTAGTATTGAGAAATATTTCTATTTATTCCATGGTTTCTTTGTCTTGAAGAAGTGTAATTCCCAAACATTTCCACCAATTGTGATGCAAATATTCTCATATTAAAGCCAAAGGTCTGCACATTAAGCCCATTTTTATGACCCAACTTAAAATACGTTTTGGTAAACAGCTATTATTCTGTCAGTGACAAATATTTGTGGACGAACTGAAATGATTAAAGTTCCATTTTATACTCCAGCTTGTTGAGTACTACAGGAATGTGCTGGGTGTTTTTATATGCCAACTTTGCCAGCTGAGGTAGAAGGAAGACAGAGTACACATAAATAAGGAGGGAGAAATCATTTTGACAGATACTTGACAAGCCGGCTTATTTGAAAACCATATTTTTTCAACATTTCAAAGAAGCTTTACAACAAAAGCAATCCTTATGATGCAGCTGTATTTTGAGGTATGCACTGAAAGACAGTCATATTTAAATATTTGTGATGCGCTGGTGTCGTACAAACTGGTAATAGTGAGGGTTGCTATGACACTGCAAACTGTTTCAGTAACATTCTGTGCTGCTGTATCTGATCTTCCTCTACGTCTCTGAGCTGATTGTACAATACTGGGGCAGTAATCCATCATGTTTTATGATCACATATACAAACATTTTCCTCTGGTTACTATTCAGTCTATATTGTGTTCTGAATATTTTTTGAAAAAGTAATTTGTGATGCTAACCGTGAAAAATTCAAACCTAAACTTTGAAAACATGCCAAAAGAAAACACCAGACCATGTCATCTGAGATGCTAAACTTAGGTTTGCTGTGAAAATGACTGATATGACTCGTTTTCTCGTTATCGGCCATGTTCTTGCAGCTCTACTTAGCAGCAGACTGGGGAAGGAGCAGCTCAGAGGAAGCCAGAAATCAAGCTGACACCAAACCCTGACTCACCTTATCCATGTGGAATATGAGGTCCAGTTCACAGACGTTTTCAAAGCACTTATCCAGCGTTTCCACAAACACCTGCAGAAAAGAGAATGATCTTGTCAGAGAAATACCTTGTAGTTCTGAGGGAAGAACTCACTGACTTAAACAGTAAACATAATCAGAGAACAATCTTAGAACAAGCATAACCAAATTCCTCTATAGAGATAATAAAGACATGAGGTAAGATTAAAGGGATACTGGGTGACTTTTGGCCACTAGGGGCACTAAAGTGGTAACTTCTAACTGGCCATACAACTGTTGAAACTTAAACAGTCTCTGTCCGTGTTTTGGAATCGTGTTTGCCGACCACTTTGATCAACTGATAGCAATGTCATCCAGAAATAAAGCAAAGTGCTTCAGGTTGAATGATCCAATGAGCCGAATCCGTTCCTGCAAAGTTACGACGTCTGGTTTTTGAGAAGGGCAGCCCCCCATGGAGCACCAACATGTGTGGAGTGTTGTACTGACCCCAGAAATCAGCTATTACTTACATTAAGCTAATGTTTGGGTCCAAAGTTACACAGTTTCCCTTTAAAGCCCTGACATAAAAATATAATCAACTGCAATACCAAGGCTGCGGTCTTATCTAGAGCTGGGTATTGTTTGGAACCCTCAATTTGATTTTTATACTTTGGGTTGGGGTTGCAATTCGATTCGATAGTTTGATTCAATATCGATTTAAATGCTCTGATATCAATTCAGAAAGAAGTAGAGATGCACCGATATAAGGACAAATCACAAAAAAAAGCATCTTCGAGCTCACAGGGGGTCTGACAAATGTTTCGTAACAAAACATTGGTGAAATGAAGGAGTTTGTGGCAGATAATGCCTTATTTAGAGATTGTGCAAGGTTGCCTCATCACTTCCATTATATTGGACATACGCTGATCTGGAGTGGATCTAAATATCTTCTCAAGGAATTCAAGATACACCAAAACTGTCTAGGTGAGGAAATTAATGTATTTCATGCTAGAAAATGGGTCCCAGTAAAAAAAAAAAACAGAGCTTCCCCTTTAAATGGCCAGGGATGCACCTAAAAATGGCTTTTAATTTGATAATGGCTTTTTTTCTTCTTTTTTTTTTATAAATATCGATATCGATCAATACAGATTTTTTTTTTTTTTTTTATCGATGATCTTTTTTTTTTTCTATATTGTCCAGCCCTACCGCACGGGACGTTTATGTTCTCTCAAACTTGCCGTAGTTTCTTGTAACGTGACATTCCTGCTACGGAGCTTTGTGTTTTTCATCATCTTTGCATGTTTTATGTACAACATATGTCTATAAATGATCAGTGACGTTTATTTGATGTCAGTGTAAAGTGATAAACGTTTGAAGGAACGTTGTTTGCTTTAACGTTTTGACAGCGATAGTGATGCTAATTGCATTAGCCTGTCTATGGGTTTTTCAATGTTAAGTTAGCATTCATGCTAATCAATAGTTTTGTGTGCATTTAATAGGAGACTTAGCACTGGTTTTCATGGACAAAAAGTAATATTTGCTCCTATGTAAATAAGAATCTAACTTATTTGATTTAATCAATTTAATAATTAATAATTCATTCATTAATTTGTATATTTGTATGTTTGTATTTTAGTTTCACAGTACTTCTCATATTACAAAACATCTACATCTACTTATTGAGGAACCTGTTAATCTATCTGCCAAACAAGAGGTCACGTGAAGTTCCAGTTAAGGCAGAATATCTGTTTTAATAAAATGAAAATAAAAGTAGTTCTTATCTGTTTTGGCTGGTTATAGGTAGGTTTATCGTCCATTTATCGTTACCGAGGTAAACTGCTCAATATATTGTGATATTTATTTTTGGCCATTATCGCCCAGAACTATTAAATACTAATAGAAAGACAGTTTTATTGATGTGAAATTTTCTTGTCCTTGACCTTTGGTATTGTTACACACTGCAACCCTTTAATTCAGCAAGATTAATGGAAGAAGCAGTCTAGGGAATGAAATTTGCTGTTTTAGAACACAGTTTCTCAAATGGGGGCACGCTTACCCCTGGGGGGACTTCGATACATTCAAAGGGGTACGTCAATTTTTTTTAATATCAATGTTTTTTTTTAATCAAAGTAAAACATTCTTTAATAAAATTTATCTAGAGCCCCGTTTCCACCTCGCCAGGTCTGGGTCAGGTCGGGCAGGGTCAGGTGGGTTTTGGTACGGATAAGTTGATTTCATGTTGCGCCTCCACATTAAACTGTACCCTGGAGGCGGAGTATTAACCAGATAGCGCTGCTATGTGATTGCGTGGCATCATCAAGGATGATGTGATGATTTTCAACCAAAGCACCACACCACACAAGACAGACACAAAGGGGTCGTTCCTGCTTTGTTTTCAGGCCGGGTCACGTGGAAAGTGACGTATTTTTTTAACCAATCAACGGACTGTAGTGTGTATTAACCTTCCTGTTCAAACAGTCTTATTTGACCTGAGTCCATATGCATCACTCCAATGTTGTTTACTTCCCTGTTTACTGTTTTGTTTTCTGTGGTATCTCTAATGCTTGTGTTTTTGCTGTTTTAGCTTCCTGTTTTTAATGTTTTATCTGCCGGTACAGTGTCCTTGGGTTTTTTGAAAAGGCGCTTTCAAATAAAATGTATTATTATTATTATTATTATTATTATTATTAAGCTCCACCCTTTTGGTCCGGATTGGTTAGATCAGTACCCCCATGGAGGGGCACCAAAAGAGTAGAATGGGTGGCGTTGAAAAAGGTTCTATAAGGGTACCCGTCCCAGTTTTTATCTGTGGAGACGCTAAAAAATGTGGACTCACCC
>JALJCO010012418.1:0-56001 GCA_023101725.1 Atherinomorus stipes
ATATGTACTTACAGAACTTTGTTGGAGGCTTTGACCACTGGCAGCAGGGCCTCAGAAGAATTTCCTCTGAAGGAGAGTATTTCTGCAGGTCAAACACCTCCAGATCTTCTGATGATGACAGTAAAATGAAGGCCACAGCTGACCACTGAGCAGGAGACAGTTTATCTGTGGAGAGTCTCCTGACCAGGGACTGCTGGACTCCTCACCAGAGAAGAAGCTCACAGACCAATCAGAAGTGGAACAGATCAATGCCCCTGTAGCCACACCCTACTGAACTTCGTTCAGTTACGTATTGCTCTGTTTCCTGATTGGTCTGTGAGCTTCTTCCTGTCTGTGTCAGCAGGCCTTGCAGGAGACTCTGATTGGTCTGCAGAGAGAGACCAGGAGGAAGCGGAGGAACAGGTCCAGGGTGTCCATTTGGACTATGTAAGGCCTGGTCCACAGCTCTTTGATGGAGATGTTGTAGATCTGGGTTTGTAGAATAACTTAGACCAAAAAGAGAAACTGTTTGTTCTTCTTCTATCAGGATGTCTCCAGACTTGATGAAGGTCAGGCGGACATGAAGAGCTGCCAGAAACTCCTGAACAGTTAGATGAATGAAGCTGAACATCTTCTCCTGCAACAGTCCTCTCTCCTCTTTTAAAGATCTGTGTGAACACTCCTGAGTAAACTGAGGCTGCTGTGACATCGATGCCACACTCTGTCAGGTCTGATTCATAGAAGATCAGGTTTCCTTTCTGAGATGATCAAAAGCCAGTTTTCCCAGAGACTCAATCATCTCCCTGCTCTCTGGACTCCACAGTGGATCTGTCTCAGCTCCTCCATCATACTTGACCTTCTTGACTTTGGTCTGGACCACCAGGAAGTGGATGTACATCTCAGTCAGGGTCTTGGGCAGCTCCACTCCCACTCTGGTTTCCAGCACATCATCCAGAACTGTAGCAGTGATCCAGCAGAAGACTGGGATGTGGCACATGATGTGGAGGCTTCGTGATGTCTTCATGTGGGAGATAATCCTGCTGGCCTGCTCCTCATCACTGAACCTCTTCCTGAAGTACTCCTCCTTCTGTGGGTCAGTGAAGCCTCTGACCTCTGTCACCATGCCAACACAGTCAGGAGGGATCTGATTGGCTGCTGCAGGTCGTGTGGTTATCCAGAGGCGAAGCAGAAGGAAGCAGTTTCCCCCTGATGAGGTTTGTCAGCAGCACATCCACTAGAGGTCAACTTACTAGGGTCAGTCAGGACTTCAGTTTTATTGAAGTCCAGAGGAAATGGAAACACTCATCCAGACCATCAAAGATGAAGATCACCTTGAAGTCTTCAAAGCTGTAGAATCCTGCCTCTCTCTGGTTTCAGAAAAGAAGTGATTAACAAGTTCCACCAAGCTGAACTTTTTTTTCTTTCAGCATATTCAGCTCCTTGAAAGTCATTGGAAACATGAACTGGATGTCCTGGTTTGCTTTGTCTTCAGGCCCAGTCCAGAATGAACTTCTGTGTTAAGACAGTTTTCCCGATGCCAGCCACTCCCTTTGTCATCACTGTCCTGAATGGTTCATCCCTTTCAGGTAGGAGTTTAAAGATGTCTTCTTGTCTGATGGTTATTTCTGGTCTTTGTGGTTTCCTGGATGCTGTTTCAATCTGTCTGACCTCATGTTCATCACTGACCTCTGCAGTCCCTCCCTCTGTGATGTAGAGCTCTGTGTAGATCTGGTTCAGAAGGGTAGGATTTCCGGCTCTAGCAATCCCCTCCCACACACACTGAAACTTCTTCTTCATAGAAGTTTTCAGTTACTGGACACAAATTGAAGATAAAAGTTCTGAATGAAAAGAAGAAATGGGTACAGTCAGTAAAGATTTCAAGCCTGTGAAGAATGAGAATGTGAATATGTGATGTTCCAGGTGTTGAGACATCAGTAAATGTGTCATTTATCCAGCAGCTTCTATCTTTAGAGAAATCCTCTTACTGCTGTGCAGATGCTCAGCCAGCTCCTCCTGCTTCATTCTCCTCAGAAAGTCCACTGTCATCTTCACTAATGCTTCTCTGCTCTCCCTCTGTTCTTTATCCTCACCCTCCAACACTGAGCATTCTGGGTAACTGACTCAAAAACTTTGGAGCTTCTTCAGCTATTCTTCACAAAAGTGATGATGTTGTCCTCCACAGCTGGAAGAGAAAACCAGATGAAGGACACAATAAGACTGAAATCATGGAGGCAAACGTCAGATCAATGTTGGATACACTGACAATCCACTGGACTGCAACGGTCACCATGGACACCACTGTGGACAGAAGATGTGAAAAAATAAATGTTAGACAAGTACAGACCATAAATATGGAGTCCACAGCTGTGCTTGATGTGGCAAAGGGACAGATGGACCACTGGGTTGCTCTGAACTCTGCTGGTCCATTCTGTGGAGGAATCAGGAAGAATCTGCTGATAATCTGTCTGCCCCACACAGAGACAACTTGTCGGTCTACACAGAGAAACTTGTCATCCACACAGAGACAACCTGTCCACATACTGTAGAGACAAACAAAAGATAAAGGTCCATGAGATGATGTGAGGATGTGAACAGAGGACTGATTAAGTCTGAAACTGCTCATCATCACCACCACCATCTCCACCTCCATCATTATCATCCTCATAAAAAAAACTGCTTTTTTCTCATAATATTATAACGTTATGCTCTCAAAGTCTGTAAAGAAGAAGAAGCTTGATGTGGCTCAAATAATACTCTGCCGTCCTGTATAGGGGTAGAACAGCTGTTTTTTCTCTTCAGAAACTGAACCTTTATTCCTATTTTTTCCTCTACCAGCAGCAGAAGCTGTTTAAGTTGTTAAAAGGTGCAGGAGCTGCTAGGTTTCCTGTGGAGCACTCAGACAGACTCCTGCTGATTGTCAGCATTTTTATATGAGAGCTCCCCTTTCTGCAGCTCTCTGAACACAGACAGTAAATTTGAAACTGCTGAAAACTTTCCTCACATGGTTATCACACTGTTTTATTATTGCAGCTTTTATCAAGAGATTTAAGCTCATTTAGTAAAGAATTGAACATTAAACCAGTGTTCACATCTGAGCTACTGTTAAAAACTGTTCGCACTGACTGATACAACATTTACACCCAGCTCACCCTCTGTTCCTCTGACTTAAGAGCTAAAGAGGAAAATTCTTTGACTGGTCACTTTTCATGGACACACAGCTGGGTTCTGGTCCTGGTTGATTCCTGTGAATAAAGATGGTTTAATTATTTCACTCGTGAATTCTGAAAAATGTTTGATACATAATTGTAAAAATAAGTAGAAAGATAAAATAGATAAAAATAAATAAATAAATGAATAAATTAGAACAGTGCTGTCAATATTATTTTTGCTTTAATTTAATCTTATATATATACACACACAGGCCACTTTATTAGCTACACCTGTCTAACTGCTCGTTAACACAAACTTCTAATCAGCCAATCACATGGCAGCAACTCAATGCATTTAGGCATGTAGAGATGGCCAAGACGATCTGCTGCAGTTCACACCAGCATCAGAATGAGGAAGAAAGGTGATTTAAGTGACTTTGAACGTGGCATGGTTGTTGGTGCCAGACGGGCCGGTCTGAGTATTTCAGAAACTGCTGATCTACTGGGATTTTCACGCACAGCCATCTCAGAGAATGGTCTGAAAAAGAGAAAATATCCAGTGAGCAGCAGTTCTGTGGGCACAAAATGCCTTGTTGATGCCAGACTGGCCAGACTGGTTCCAGCTGATAGAAAGGCAACGGCAACTCAAATAACCACTTGTTACAACAGAGGTATGCAGAAGAGCATCTCTGAATACACAACACATCCAACCTGGAAGCAGATGGGCTACAGCAGCAGAAGACCACACCGGGTGCCACTCCTGTCAGCGAAGAACAGGAAACTGAGGCTACAAGGATCACACAGACTCACCAACACTGGACAAAAGAAGATGGAGAAATGTTGCCTTGTCTCATGAGTCTCCATTTCTGCTACAAAATTTGATACTAGGCTCAAAATTTGGTGTCAACATCATGAAAGCATGGATCCACCCTGCCTTGTATCAACGGTTCAGGTTGGTGCTGCTGCTGTAATGGTGTGGGAGATTTTCTTGGAACACTTTAGGCCCCTTTGTACCACCATGGCGGTTTAACCACCACAGCCTACCTGAGCATTGTCGCTGACCATGTCCATCCCTTTATGACAACAGTGTAGCATCCTCTGATGCTGCTTCCAGCAGGATAACACGCCATGTCATAAAGCGTGAATCATCTCAGACTGGTTTTTTGAACATGACGATGAGTTCATTGTACTCAAATGGTCTCCACATCCACCAGATCTCAATCCAACAAAGCAGCTTTGGGATGTGGTGGAACGGGAGGTTCTCATCATGGATGTGCAGAGACAAATCTGCAGCAACTGCGTGATGCTGTCATGTCAATATGGAGCAAAATCTCTGAGGAATGTTTCCAGTACCTCATTGAATCCATGCCACGAAGGATTAAGACTGATCTGAAGGCATGAGGGGTCTGACCCGGTACTAGTAAGATGTACCTAATAAAGTGGCCGGTGATTGTACAGTATGTGCGTGTGTGAGTATGTATGTAAACTCTATCTATCTAATATACACTACTCACAAAAAGTTAAGGATATTTGGCTTTTTGTATGATGTCAGAATGAATCTAAAATCCACTACAACCTTTCCAGGTGAACTGAATCAAACTTTCTCTAAACTTTTCAATGCACATGTACATTGTTCAATGGTTAAATATTTATTCTGCATCATTGTGTTCTCCAAAAACCGAAAGTTGAATATCCCTTATATACTGTATATAATGTGTGTGTGTGTGTATATATATGTGTGTGTAATAGGGCTTTCAAACGATTAATTCTTTTAATCACGATTAATCGCAGAAGCTTCATAGTTAAATGTGATTAATCGCGGCTTGAATTTGCATATCAAGGCAGTTCTAAGCCCACAATGTAGTATATTTGACTCCTAGTCTTCAATGGGAATCAAATCAACAAATCAAATTTTTTTTATTTAAAAAAGTGCATGTAGACCAATTTCCAAATAAGAATGAAGTAATGCAATGCTTACTTTGAGAGATTAAATATATAAGGCCACTCTCTTAAGATAAAAACAAGCCTTCACACACCCAAGCACAAAACACAGCAGACATAACTATAAACAATTTGCACAACCCCCCCCCCCACCAACTGTATGCATGACTTCCGACCCCTAAATTATGTCACTTAAATAAAGACACTAAGGCCCTGATTTACAAAGAATCCAAATAAAGACCACTATTTTTCTCTGCTTTGCAGATAAATAGCGTGCGCTGTCTCTTCAGCTTTATGGGTGATCTACAAAGATTACACATGCAATCTGTAACAGGTGCAAACATCCGTATTTAAATGAGGATTTAGGCTGCACTATTGCTTTGTCATGGGAAGTTCAGAAGAGCATGTGGGTAAACGCAAAAATGAAATTCAACCTGATAGAGAGATATTAGTTCCAGAGATATAATATGAGGCAAATAGAAAACTGAATATAAAATAAATATTGTAACTATAAAATAAAGACAATGCAGCAGGTTTCCCTGTGGGTCAATAGAAGAGGCCATTTTATAAGAACATGGATAAGGACATGCTGTTGAAGATGGTCTGATATTACATATGGAGTGCGGGCTCTTTGGCACAATGCCAGGTGCTGGACCTATGTAATTAAAACGTCCCACCCCACGCAAAACTCAGTAAAAATAGTATCTGTAGTTTGTGCAACATTACTGGTTATTTTCACTGAGTTTTCTGTGGGGTGGGGGCCAACTTCACGTAGGACAGCAACCTCAGAGCAGCAGCAGGACCCACGGGGTGGAGAGTGAGGAACCGGGTCTCGAGAGGAGCGCACATGGGCTGATCTAAACTTTAAAATATGTCATTGGCAAAAATAAAAGAAAATAAAAAGACAAAATTAATGTCAGCTTTAACTACCATGATCCTACAGCTGCGGATGTTCTGATTAATCTGTCTAGAATAACCTGTTTTAAAACAGTGATGTTTGTTATTTAACTAAATAATGAACTTGACGTGTTGCCTGGCCTCATGAGAAATGATTTTGACTCAATGCTGCATGTCTGCAGTCCTGCAGCAGCACTCTTTCAGCCATCAGTGCATAAAACTGCCAGTTAATACCTGCTTTTCAGACGTGCTAAATTACACGCAATTTTTTGCACCCGCTTTCCATTGAACTGTTGATAAATCACATTGTGCGTGTTAAGCTGAGTTGTTTGCATAGTCTCCACCCATTATTTTGCGCCTTATGGCAGAAACGCCCAGGTTGCATATTCATCTACAGCAGACACACAAAATGGAGCTAATTTTTTTCCCATTAGCAGTCGCAAACCCGGCCCCCCCCCTTCATTTGCCCTGCTTCGTAAATCAGCTCCGGCAGATTATTGCGTGTGTAATGAAGATAGCGTTCGTTTTAGCGTGCGCAAACCTTTCGTAAATCAGGGCCTGAAGAGTAATAAAGATCTGGCTTGACCCTGCTGTGAGGAAATAATATCTTATGGATCCTTTCACACCAGGAGCCAGGCCAGACATGGTCACAGAGGGCATTACTGCAGGGACCAACCAGATCAGGGCAGGCCAGGGTCCACACCACAGCGATTGGGCGAGTAGGGTCTATCTGCGGCTTGCAAGACAGAGGCATGTCGTAAAGTGGGCGTGTCGTCGAGTGACGTCACTCGACGACACGCCCACCAGACCTATGAGAGCACCGTAAAATCTAACCCTATCCCTGACCCTTCCCCTAAACCTAACAAGACCCATCCACTATGCGACACGCCCACTATAAAAGGCCCTTTGGTTGCAAACCGCAGATACAGTAGATACACTTGGATAGGGCTGCAGTGCTGGGCCCCAGCCACCAGGACAAGGGTTGTGATCTCTGACATGATCATGTAATATTTCAGTTTTCGTTTTTAATAAATTTGCAAAAATGTTAACATTTCTGGGGTTTTTTCTGTCAAGATGGGGGTGCTGAACTTTTTTGATTTTGGCAAATGGCTGCAGTGAAACAAAGTGTGAAAAGTTTTACTGCATGACATGTATCTTACTGTTTGATTTACTGTAACTTGCAGACAAAAGGTAATAAACACACAAACGCACACACACACATGCACACATACTGTATATACTGTATATTATATATGTTTTTTAAAACCATCAGATTTCAAACATGAAGCAGAAATTAGTCTCAGGTGAAACGTAAAATGATTAAACTGAAACTAGTTTTGATCTGAAATTTCAGCCAACCTCCACTGAACACTGGCAGATACTCACTGTTGCTTTGAGGAAACACCAGCTTGGAAGTCATCATATCGATCCATCGACTGGCCACTCTTCATGGACACACCGCTGGGTTCAGGTCTGACTTTAGACTCAAGTCCGGGCTGCTTCCTGTGATTTCGGATGTTCGGTGTGAGTTGTGATCTCTGACATGAAGAGTCATGGACAGTTAGAGACGTTCATCTCACCTTCGAGTTTTTTTAGAAGGAGGGACTTCCTCCTCTCTGTCGTCACACTGATCCATGATGCTGAATTCACTGTAGCTCACACACACTTTCTACCTTAATATGCAGAGCAAACACATCATTCATCTGAAATCCTCTTCATCATCTACTCCTCCTCCTCTGTTTTATACCAGTGCCGGATATGCAGTCAGACAGCAGTGTGAGGAAGAGAAAGCTGCCTTCAGCTGCTGGACTTCTATCAGGACCCTTGATGGAGCTGCAGACCATTATTATCTTTTTAAAGACATTTATGGCAGTTATAACCATAACAACATCAACAATAAAAAAAAACACAACCAACAACAAAAAAACCCACACACAAAGGAACTTAAATACTTCAGGAGTGAGATGTGATTATTATGTCACATTAAAGTTGGCTAAATCCAAATATGGCCTGTGAAGCAATGATGATGTTTGTTGATCCATTTCTTCCACCGTGACATAAACAGGTCGCTCTTATTATTTAAATCTGCAGTTATTCTCTCCATCCTGTAAATGTACTTCATGATGTATGTCCATGTTTCTAAAGTTGGGCTGTCCTGGGAAAGACATTAGTTTTTTGTGATGGCGTCTTTGCTCACTGCCAGAAGGATAAGAAACAAATGTTTGTCAGTCTTCTGCCATTCACTGGACATAAGACCAACAAATAATGTTTTGCTTTCTAAAGGCAGATTACTTCCAATTATTTTCTGTATTGCGCTTTTCAGTAGCCTTTTGATAACGCCACAGTCCCAGATGACATGGCAATAATTTGCTTTTGTGCTCTTAAACAGGTTCAACAGCTGTTTACTAGAAAAAAAAATCCTGAGCTTCCACTGAATATTTTCCCTGATCTTTTCAAACTAAATTATCTATTATCTTTCAGTAAATGTCCAATCTTTGAACCTGTTATCTATTTTTTGGAATGAAATGTGTATCTTGTGCAGAGCATTAAAGAATGGCTTTATCTGCTTCTATTGTATTTTGTTAATACCGTTTCCCATATGAAAGTCAACGTGATCCATGAGTTTTCAGTAGCTTTTAATATATCTGCTATCACTTGTATAGGAATGGAATTTAGAGCCTCAATACTTTTCTACTAAGCATTATACTGTATCAGGAATTACACCAGCATATCATTGTCTATAACTGTGCTGCCCAGTAGTAATTTCTGAGAGAAAGGAGACCCTATCCTCCTTGCCAGATATATCTTGACAACATCTATCCCATTCATTAAATTCTTTGTGGCTTCCTTTAATTGGAAGGGGGTCTTAAAATAGATAAAGTAATTTGAGAAGAATAATCATTTAAATTGAACTGATCCTTGAGTTGAAGTTATTAAGATATGGAGGTAAGTTCCAAAGCTACAGTGTATCATCTTATTTTCCTTTTGATGGATGAATTATTGATTCTACAGTAACAAGGATCAAACTAAACATTACTGACTTTGGCAGGAAGTGGCAGGAAGTGGAAGGCACACAAGGCAGTCAACCAGGCTGAGGCAAGAATGCAACACAGTGAGCTGGTGGGAACAGTAGCAGCCGGACGGGCAGGTCTTGGGAGCAATCCAAGACCTCTCCACAGCAAGGCCCAGGAAAGGAAAGATGAAAGATGATCCAGGAGGAGGTCCGAGCAGGGGGTGGAGGAAGCCCACTGCAGTAGGACAGTTGGAATGTCACAGCAGGGTGCAGGGACCCGATGGGAAAATGCAGCTGAACGGAAGATATTGAGGACAAAACTATGGAGATCTGGGTCACATTGGATCAAGTTCCTTATACAGTTGGTGTATAATGTACTCCCAAGCCCGTCCAACCTCTTCCGCTGGGGCTTGGCTGAGACTCCGCTATGCCCTCTCTGCCAGAAAGCTGGATCGCTGGAGCACATCCTGAGCTGCTGCCCCTGGGCACTTGGAGACGGGCGCTACCACTGGCGCCATGACCATGTACTGAGGTCATCAGTAAGGGGATCTCCAACAGCAAGGACAAACAACCAACAAGGCAGTCCATCGCCTTTGTTAGGGCTGTAGAGAAGCCACAACAGCATCAGCGCCAGGCAGGGGGGGCTGCTGTTAACAGCTCTAGACTGGCAGCTGAAGGCTAACCTACATGTAGACACAAGCTGGGGCCTGATCAACCCCCGTTGGGTCACCTGGGTGAGGGTGTCTGTTGTGAGACCCGGAACACCCAATAAGTGTTTGTGAGAACTTTAGACTATTTCTGGAGTGCTGTACTTGTATTTAATCAGTTGTGTTTTTACTAATATTATTCTTGTATCCTGATATACAACCAAAATATTCAAATTACTGCATAATTTTAGGTAGGGAGTTTGTTGGTTGGCCAATTTATGCTCCTTACCTTGAATGCTATTGACCTCAGGTCTAACTTAGACTCAGGATCTTTCTGTCCTGGTTCTACTGGATCTCAGTGCCGCATTTATTACAGTAGATAACCAGATTTTATTAAACAGGTTGAGTAGTCTGTTGGGCCTCTAAGGTACTGTTTAAAAATGGTTTTACTCCTATCTCACAGATTGACAGTTTTTTGTAAGTATGGATACATGCTCCTCAGGAATCCATGAGATCAAATGTAGGATTCCCCAAGGATCAGTTTAAGGCCCAATACTTTTTAATCTGTACATGCTGCCACTTAGGGATGTCATCAGGAGACATGGCATTGATTTTCACAACTATGCTGATGATACCCAGCTAACCTGGAGATGACCTGGAGCCAGTTAACACCCTTTACAGCCTGGATCAAACTACACGAATTTAGCCCGATTTTGGCCCGACGGAGACAGTCGCTCACTGTCGTGCACGATTCTGCATTGTCGGGTCGCAGGATGTCGCGTCTTTGCTCCGTTTAATGACATAATCAGCAACTGGCGATTTGGTGTCTGTGACGCTCCACGACCACGACGCAGAAAGACTGACGTGGCAGAATTTTTTGGTTTTGTCGCCTAGTGTGACATGTCCTGCCACGTGTCCCTTCATACCGACCAATAGGAAGACAGTGCGCCTTTCGCTTCCACCAGAGAGACGCTCAGCGCCAGTACACAAACAACAATAGTGGAAAGGAGGAGAGACGCAGCTGCTCTCAGGTGGAGCGGTGGAGAGATTTGTGGAGCTGTGGCATCAGTTTCCTCTCTGATGTGCAAAATAGAGAGTCCATACTACTGACGTAGCCAGAAAAAAACAAAACAAAAAAGCAGTACTGGGTGTGCCAAATTTTTTTTCAACAGTGTTAAACCTCCACGAACATTCAAGAGTGTATTTCTCATGAATAGAATATTACTTTATTAACACGAAACATAACCACACAATGTGTGCGTTCTATCAGTAATAGTCAACAGTAGTTCACAGCAGGTCCAAACATTCACGTATGTGACGCTCTCAAATAAATCAATGACAAAGTCATAGAAAAATCACTTTGTGTTTGAATTAAAAACACCGCAACATAACAGGCATTGCGCTCAATGAGATGAACAAATATGGCACACCCATGCGCGCGCTCGTGCGCTCAGCCATAACTATCCACATTACGCGTGATCATGGGGAGGGGAGAAGGAGGGGGGGGGGGGAGAAAAGAAAACAAAAGGGAGGGAAGGGGGTAGGGGAAAAGGGAAAGGGGAGAGGAGATAATAACTAAAAAAAAAGGGGAGAAAAAGAACCGGAAGAGGGGGGGGGGGGGAAAGGAAACAAAACAAAGCTAATTAACCATCTGAACACACGTTTTGGACGCAGAATATAGACACAGTGATGCTGCTGTGCACTGGGCAGCTCTCAGTTTATCATGTGTGTGTGATTTCATGTGGTTGCCATGGTTTCCAGCGTGCTCTCTGCTGGCAGCACTGATGGAGTGCACACGTGAGGATGCACCTGTATGTGTTTGCATAGAACAATGCTCTTTATTTCACTTTATGGCAGTTTTTAAAAGTAGTGTCTCTGGGTCGGCAGGACTTTGCTCTCCTGGCCAGCAGACTGTGGTCAGCCTGATGTTTTTGGCTCCGCTTTGCACTAGACGTCCTGTGCATGATGTGCATGATGCACTTGGTGGAAGCAACGGCTCTGATCAGAGCCCAGTTTCTCCGCGAGCTCTTTTTCAAAGATGAGCAGCGAGTCTTTCTGTGCGCATCGTGGATTTAATCCTGTTTAGTTACAACTGAAAACAGGCTCCACAGAGCAACTGGAACAGGAAGCGTTACCAGAATACAACAAACAGTTCACAGTTATAGAAGTTTTGGACATAAGTCCAAAACTTCAGTAATGGATGTCCTCCGTCCACTTTCCATTTCATGAGTGAAGTGACTGATTGACAGCTGCTTGTCCCGCCTCCTGTTTGTGTTGTCTTTTGCGACACCACGCGATGATCAGACTGTTGTCTGTCTGGTGCCATTCTTGTAGTGTGATCACTCCCAAGTAACAAGACAACGTCCGATTTTATGACACAATTTCTGTTAATCTGACATAGTGACCATCGTGAACGATGAAAAAGTCGTGTAGTCTGATCCTGGCTTTAGACTGTATTTTAAATAAGTCAAGTGAACTTCTTACAGCTCAACCAGGACAAGAAGGAAGCTTTAGTCATCTGTCCAGAAGACAAGAGATAGATCATTTCAACAAAATTACAAAATTTGAATTTTCTAACTGCGTGAGAAACTTGAGTGTCCTTTTTGACTCTGAGCAGAGTTTAATCCAACATATCAGAAATGTCACAAAGACCGGATTGTATCATCTTAAAAACATCTCCACATTCCGCCCATTTCTCTCTCTCGTCAGCGCAGAGGTGCTGATGCATGCTTTTAATTCTAGTAGATTACACCCTGCTCTCTGGTATTTCCAAAAGGAGTATTTCTAGTTTACAACTACTGCAGAACTCAGCGGCATGTGTGTGTGTTTCATGTTATTTACTTGAATGTACGAAGGCTTGTTTTTATTTTAATATGCATTTTTTTATATTATGTCAAGCTCTTTGTGTTATCTTTTATTGCTATGAAAAGTGCTTTATCTTTTTCATCACTGTAGATATACATACATCAACAGGTGCAACTGCCGTGGACACAGAAAGTGAAAAAGCCTGCACACTTACTCCAAACTGCATTTATTCCAATGTTTCAAACCCACTGGATCTCCTCTCATATATCAGGATTGAGCACATAAAACTGCCAGGACGAGGAGGGGACATCAACAGGCTGCTTCTAGAGAGCTTCCACATCTTGACATTAAAACTTTGGCCTCTTGTGGACTCAACCAAGATTCTGATTCTGATTATGAATGTTTTGTAATTTCTGCTGCCCCTTGGCCAGGACTCCCTTGAAAAAGAGGCATTTAATCTCAATGGGAGAAAAAAGAAAAGAAGAAATTAAGCACTAATATAAGATCTGTGTTTTTTAACCCTCTTATCTTTTTTATATGTATATCATATATAGAAAACTTGTACATAAAATTTTCTCAAGGATAAAGTGGTTTAGTATGACCATTGATGTTATAATGATTTGGTGTGGGCCTAACTCCTTCTATTCCCCTTTGGATGAGCTGACCAATTAAGGGGCAGATGTTATATATTTGGGATGGGCATACCCAGGAAAAGTTTGACCTGAGGAACATTGGAATAAATGCAGTTTGGAATATGTGTGCAGGCTTTTTTTTTCACCTTCTACGAAAAGTACTTTATAAATTAAGCCGGTGAATAACAATGCCATTTATTTCTTACATTATGTGGCAAGGTACGCAACAAGGGCCCGGGCGGGATCCAATCCCACAGACTCCCAGGTAAAAGTCATGCACGCAAACCAGTCAGCCAAAGGACTATCTCTGTAGCTAAGTAGCCAGGGTGCATGATCAATCAAAACCATAGTGATAGGACCCTATACTTTTACAATTAGAAAGTTAAGCCCACACATTTTTAAATTAATCACTGAACTTAAATTTCACTCTTCACAACAGAAATTTTCAAAAAGCACAAAAGTGCACAATCCAATAGTAACAATACAAAAATGAGTAGCTGAACTTAATTTTCTATACTGTGATGAGAAATTACATTTTTTATAAAGTCTCTTAAAACTGATGAGAGTACAACTCCTTAAACAGAAACACAGTGATGTTTTGCTATAGGTCCGGTGTTTGGTTTGTCAAATAATAAAGTTCACATAATATCTAGATTATTTCATTTTTTAACAGTTTCTGAACATGATGTGGTAGAAGTTTGTTTTTATGCTTTCTACAAGATTTGTATTGTATAATAGACTAAGTCCTTTCATTCGAGGATGTTTAAAGAAGTAAATAGTGGGTTAGTTGGCTCATGGCAAGGTTTATTACTGATAATTCTTTAGTGCTATTTTTTGCAATAAAAATACTGAATTAGTATTGCTGTTCTTTCCCTAAGCTCATTACAATACTGTTATTGGGTTCATTTTTTCTATAGAATTATAATCTGAAGATTTTTCTTTTTTTAAGACCCAAAAATGTTTCGACTGAAACTTCAGTCTTCCTCAGAAGCATCTTCCGATATGTGTTGCTTCATGTCTTCATCAGCTGATGGTATCCTGGAGGTATGACCATTCCCAGCAATCTGACAGATCTATGTCTGCTGAGCAGGCCCAAGACACCCTCAATTGGGATGAGGTGACTTTCACGTTGTCCCATACACAGGACCCTCCTGCAGGGAGCATCAGGCGGCAGGGGGCGTGACCAGCCCAGCAGACATCTGTCAGGTTGTCAGGCTGTCAAATAGATTTTGACATTTTGGATTTAACATTATGTGGGTTTTCCAGATTAATCTATCAACAAAAATAACTCCAAGAAATTTGATTCAGCTACAATTTCAGTTTCAGCAATATCTACTAAGTTTCAACAAGTATTCATGGGTTTGTTTCCAAATATAATGCACTTTATTTTCCCGAGGTGAAGTGATCATTTGTTTAAATCAAAACATTGTTTGAATGTCTGTTGTTCCTTCTCCATCATGTCCAGAAGCTGTTCTAAAAGATTTCACTACAAAACCCAGTTGTTCCGTCAGCAGATAAATTACAATCCAGGGACTTAGAACCCAAACAATTGTCATTAATTTAACAAAGCAACCTCAATGGACCAAGGACTGAGCCGTGAGGCACCCCACATGTGAAATCTGACTTTTTGGACATGGACACACTGATAGCTGTTTTGTAAGTAGCATGAGCAAACCCCTGATGCCATACTTCTGCAGTTTGTTTAATAATAAAGTATGATCTATGGTATCGAAACCTTTCTGTACATCAAAAACACTCCAACTGTATAAGCTATTGCTTTTTTCCACTGCCTTTGTTATTTGTTCAACAAAATTTAAGCTATGTAATGAAAGCTAGTGAAATGGTTTGAATTTTCCAAAATCATTCATGCTGTCCACAAAGTATTTGTTGTTTAGCTATGAAATCCATACATTGGGGGAAATGTTCCAAACACAATGCAAATAAAGTGGTGAATATGCACATCCCTGTCTTGTTCCTCTTTCTAGATAAAAACTGTTAGATAAGCAGCCATCACCTTTAAATCTAGCAGTATACTGTAGGTTCTTGTAAATCTTGCGTTTGGTTCTCTCGAATGAGGCCTGTCTCATCATTACGTATCAAACTAGGTAAGAACTTTTTCATCACTGCACTATGATGGAGGTACTGTAAATAACATGTAGTTGGCATTAAGGGCCAATATTCATCTATATGATACACATTCTCATTTATCTTCATTTTCTTTTGGAAGACTGAGATTATTGCTTCTTTCCACTTAGGGTACTTGTACCTTCTTTAGGACGCAGCTCAGTGTAGGGTGCATCTTTGAGATTGGTACTTCTTCTAGCTACTTACACCATTCCACCGTATAACCATCTGGTCCTGGTTGTTTATTTAATTTGAATTTACTATTTGCTGTCTTTAATTCCTTTCCTGTTATGCCCTCAATCATAATCTTATTCTGGTCTTCATACTGGTTGTTCCAGGCATTCCAGGAATTTATCAGCTATCCTGCCACCTGCTTTTTTAGAGTAAAGAGTCATTTGAGTTGAACTTCATCTGAGTGGATGATGCTTATGGTCATATAGACTGCCAGTAGTTCATGACATGTTTTGTTGGGACTGAACAGATCCCAACCTAACTATATTTGAAGGTTAGTTTCAGCTGCAGTCGCACTCATTATTCAATGCTAAAGTAAAAACAGGAAGTGGTCGACAGCAGCCTCACTGATGGAATTTAAATCACATTACAAAATGAAAAAGTTGACTCAACCAAGATAGAAACCAGACTAGCCCACGCCAAACAGCCACACCAGTGGTGCGCCGTGATTTCTGTTTCTCTTTGACAAGGAGACCAGACCAGTCAGACCACAGAAATGATCTTGCTACTTCCATGAACCACTTCAGGCCTTTTCAGACCTCAGAGATAAAAGTCGGAGGTGAAATCAGAAGTGAAGATGTTCTCCAGACATTCTAGAAACAAAGAGGAAAGCTGAGACTTACTGTTTCTTCAGAGATGAAGAAGACTCTCCACTGATACACCTGGTACACAGGTGAGCTGCTTTCTGGAATGAGTCAGATTTATACCTGAGATGGAGGGGGGACAGGTAGGAGGGATGATGGGTAGGATGAAGGCAGGTATGAGGGAGAACAGGTAGGAGGAGGACAGGTATGAGGAAGAACGGGTACGGAGGATGGGTAGGGGGGGGCTAGGTATGAGGGAGAACAGGTAGGAGGGAGGACAGGTAGCAGTGGGTTACAAGAATCCTTCAAACTCTGATGGCAAAAGTCCAACAAGTGTAAATGTGATTGTCTTTTCTTGTCTGATCAGCTCAGCTTTGCTTCGGAAACACGTCCTGTTTCTAAAACCAAGAACACCTGAGGAAATGAGTTTATCTGCTGTTGTAGCAGGAAGAAACTGAAGTCATTCCTTCCGCCAAACCAATCACAAACGCAGACCCAGGCAAAGGCTGAACTGGAATTCAGTGTTAGTGTGATCTTTATTATGAGTAGGTCATTCAGCAAAAGCTTAAAGGGGAAGTTCATTTTCTAACATAAAATACATTCATTTACTCACCCAGACAGTTTTGGTTCAACTTGAATTCCTTCAGGATATTTAGATCCACTCGAGGTCAGCGTCCAATATAATGTCTGTAAATAAGGACAAATCGCCACAAAAAAGCCGCTTTGAGCTCACCGACTGGGTGGAGATTTTTGTTTATATCGTCAGCCAAAGACAGAGCTACGGACATGACGCTGTGTGGAAATAAGCTCATGATCGGAGCAGAAGCCAGTTACTTAAACTCTCGAAGGAAAAAAAAGAAGGAAAAACAGTGGATGCACTGAAGAAAAGGTAAGAGCTTAAGATAGTGCACATTGGAAAGCCAGGGTTATAAGGCTTTTAACTGCTTCTGAGCTCTGAAGGAGAGTCTTGAAGTTGAATAGGCTGAAGAACGAGGCGGCCATTAGCCTGAGAGGGAGCTCAGATAGAATACTGTTGTTTGCAAACAGAAACAGTGGTGGGACTTCAGACTCTACCTTTAAGCCCCCTGCCCTGATGTCAAACATCCAGGAGCTGCTGCACAGTGAAGGCAGGCTGGACAGCAATCAGTCGAACGGTGGAGGAGGAAAAGTTAGAACTTTTCTAACATTAGACTGGTAAAAGATCTCTTAGATTATAATGACCAAATTAAATACAAAGGATTCATTCACCCCTGACTTCCAAGAGGCTTTTTTGATAAATTAGAGCATCAATTTCATTTTCCAAGTGCAACAGATCTGGGCATGAAAAAGTTCCCCTTTCAGCCAACTGCCAGCCACTTCCCAGCCACTTGTCTGCTAATTCAATCGCACAGAGAAACACCTGTGTGCCCAAGGGAAAAGATTGCAGAGCATAAATGAACGCCCAGAACAAGGATGTTTCCACACACCAAGTTTGGACACCGTACGTGATGCTGTATTTGCGGGACAAGTCGTTCAGCCAGTGATAGTGCAGTAATTGTGCACTATTAATGCACCACTTCTGGCAGAAAAAGGAGGAACTTTTTCATGCCCAGATCTGTACGAGCATATGGCTTTGGCCTGAAATTTTGTAGGTTCATTAAAACATTCTATTAAGGGAGTCATCACCCGGAAATCCCACTTTTTCATGTTAAAACATGTGTATTGGAACAGGACCTCAGTTCTAACGTGCCAGAAACTCCGGAGAGTGAAAGTAACTTCGTCTTTGAGTGTGGGCGCTCTCTTCTCACCAGAATGGGCCACAAGCACGCGCTCTCCACGGTAGCCTACGCGAATTGGATTTCTTTCTCCCAATGACGTGAATGAGAGAGGCTGCTAGCTGCTAAGCTAGCCTCTTTAGCGCCACCTAAAAGCAGCTGATAGGGGATTATCACGCTACCGGAAGTTCCCGGATTTTGGACACTTCCTCTTCTGGGCCATGTTAACGACAGCCGTTCCTGCTCTGTTATACTGTTTAAATCGGATAAACTCCACACATACTTAAGTTTTCATTCCAGACTGAAGTGATACTAAGGAAGAAGTGGATCAAAGCGATCGCATTCGCCGCGGTGAAGGGCCGAACTTTATAATAAAACACACGTTTGTTTGTCGCCGGTGGGGCACAACACCGTACTTCACAGCATGCTAGCATTAGCCAGCTAGCGTTTACTGACGTGCTTAATATTGTGCGTCTTAAAACACACAAACATCTGAAAATCGGGTCTGTACCCCCCCGTTTCCAGTGGAACTGGGGACTGCCAAGAAAGGAGACGTTTTCAGATGCTTGTGTGTTTTCAGCCACACAAAGTTAGGCACGTTATCGAGCTGGCTAATGCTAACCTGCTAACACGACTGCGCAGTCTGCAGGCCACAAACGTGTCGTTTTATTATAAAGTTCGGTCCTTCACCGCAGCGAATCAGTCGTTTTGATCCACTTCTTCCTTAGCATCACTTCAGTCTGGAATGAAAACTTGGCATTGGCGTTTATCCGATTAACAAAGTTTAACAGAGTAGTAGCGGGCGGACTACTGTTAGCAGGCTAGCATTAGCCAGCTCGATGACGTGCCTAACTTTGTGTGGCTGAAAACACACAAGCATCTGAAAGCATCTCCTTTCTTGGCAGTCCCCAGTTGTTCCACTGGAAACAGGGGGGTACAGACCCGATTTTCAGATGTTTGTGTGTTTTAAGACGCACAATGTTAAGCACGTCAGTAAACGCTAGCTGGCTAATGCTAGCATGCTGCGAAGTGCCGGTGTTGTGCCCCACCGGCGACAAACAAACGTGTGTTTTATTATAAAGTTCGGCCCTTCACCGCGGCGAATCGATCGCTTTGATCCACTTCTTCCTTAGTATCACTTCAGTCTGGAATCCATGAAAATTTCAGTAGGGTTGGCGTTTATTCACGTTATCTACGAAGTAAAGCAGGGACATTGAACTGGGCCGGAAGTGGGCCCTCTAAGTATTTCAAACCGGAAGTTCGGAACACGGAAGCGTGATAATCCCCTATTACCTGCCGTGGAGTCGTTATGATCAGCTGTTATGACATGAACTAGAGAGGCTGCGAGCGAGCTGCTAAGCTAGCGTCTTTAGCACCACCTGAAGGCAGCTGATTACCTGCCACGGGGTAGACCAGCTTTGTCAGAAAGAACGCAGACGACAAGAAGGAGGAGGGGGGAGATTGCCGTGCTGAGTTGCCTCGGCAGAAATTCAGTTTTCAGTGCTCTAACGGGACGGACAGCTTTACCAGGGAGTAGTGGATTATATTTATTAGTGAGGATGTGCAGTCGGTAAGTGTTGCTGCTTGTGTAACTTATTATCTTTTATTTCAGAGACCAGTAAACGGTGGTTGACGAGCGGACAAGCTGCTAATGTAGCTACAGAAGCTAACACTGTTTGGTTAACTTCACGTCAGACGTCCGCTCCTTACTGTATATCATCAGAGTCCAGCCCTTTTACTCCGGATCCTCTCCATCAACCGCACCGTTACGTTTTTATCACGTCTTTCTCTGTTGGGACATCATTTCCTTCACCTGCTTTGTCCTGATAAAACTTTGTTTTGGCTTTGACATTTGCCTCGTGAACGCACTTACAGACAGGTCTAACTCTCGTACGTATTCTCTCTTGACAAACAATAGTTGGGGATTAAAAGAGGTTAAAATGAGCTCATTAAATTTTCCCTTCCACCCAACTAGAACTAAAAATTCATTTGAAGATAATTTAAGAAGGATTGTGTATGTAAAACAGCAGGTCATGACACCTTTAAGATACTACAAGGGCTGTGATACTTCCAACTGGCACCACAACAAGTTTCTCCTTGAATAGAGGAGTAAAACAAAGACGCAATATTTCACCATTCTTATTCATAGTGGTGATTGAAATGCTAACCATTATGTTGAAAATTTAACATAGAAAACATAGAAAACATAGAAAAATTGAACATTTTTAATGAACAGCTAGCAGATGACACAACTTAAAAAAAAAACAAAAAAACTAGAATATATTGTATTGAATTTAGTTGACCTCTTCTCTGAAGCATCTGGTTTGACACTTAATCGTAATAAATGTGAACTTATGGCAATAGCCTTTAGAAGCATAACATTCCAGTTGAACATTGTGTGAAAAACCTGGGCATTAACCTAACTAAAGACGCATCAGCAAGTGAATCATTAAATATACAGACAAAAATTAATCAGTGTAAATCCAAATTGAATTCTTGACTACAACAAGACCTAACAGTTTTTGGAAGAGCATATTTAAACTACTGTAAAATAAGTGTCCAGGGAACACTGGATCAGCTCGACACACTGGACACTACCTCTTGCACAGCCATTCTCAACCTTGGAGACCCGACCCCAACTGGGGTCACGAGATGGAGAAAGTGTTTTTAATGGATCCAGTTCAACATTGAATCAAACCAGCAACAATTTCAAATTCAGTTTAACTTAACAGGAATATGCATAAATAGGCCACGTATTTTTAAAATGACGTGAGCAATAACTTGACTGTTTAGAAAATAAGGGGGAAAACTTCAGAGATTAATCTCTCTGTATTAGGACATTAATATTGACATCCCCAATATCACTTATTTTAATTGTTTTATAATTATCTAACAGCCCCCTGAAATTATCTTGGAAGCCCAGTTCAAGACCCCTCCCATTTTGAAACACAGCATCCTTTTTATTTAAGTAAAAAAAACAAAAAAATCATGCACTGTGTGTGTGTGTGTGTGTGGTTGGGGAGCAGTGCATGTTAAATTGGGGTCATGAATCGAAAAGGTTGAGAACCACTGGTCTAGCAAGATGTATTTATCCAGCCTACTCTATGGCTATCCCAGATAATCAACAAAAGCTATAAACCAAATAAATTATAAATTTATCTGGGAAAAAAAATTCACTATATTAAAAATCTGACATTGCAAAAGAATATGAAGAAGGTGGATCGTAAGTTTTTTTTACCTTGAGTTATTAAACACTGTACTACAAATCAAAAGGGTAAAATCTTTCCTAACAGAAAAAAAACATCTGGTTCTCCAAAGGTCTATTTGAAAAAATGGGAGGCATTGAATTTGTCATTGTGGGATTTTAATGTTGACAACCTGCCCGTTAAATTACCGTCCTTTAATAAACAGTCCTGTTAAGCTGGAAATTTATGTAAAACCACAATTTTACTCCACATCAAACCCCAGTATGGCACAGATATGTTCTTTGTCATAGAAAATCTTTTTTTTCAGAGCTAGATGGATGAAGGTGTGTGGTCACTACGCCATCTAGTGGATGACCAAGGAAACTGGTTATCATTTGAAAATGTATGCTCCCCCTTCACAATATTACATGTTAAAGGTCAGAATTTTAAAAGATTTCCAAAGCAACTCTTCAAGCTCTTAAGTGCCTGATAGAGAGCATGGACCTGGAAAGCCTGCCTGCTCCTAACTTCTCAATCTCACAGGTTTATGAACAAGTTACTTTTAGAAAAAAAACAAAACAAAAAACATACCAGACAAAAATCTCAGAAAATGTCTATATCAGGGGTGCCCAGGTCTGGACCTATTCTGCCATTTTTAGAACATTCCCTCTCCAACACACCTGAATCAAATAGGTAATTCCCTCATGTGCATGTTTTCAGCGCTGTAGAGGCCTAACGAGCCATTTGATTTAGGTGTTTTGGGGAAGGGATGCAACCAAAACCTGCAGGACAGACTTGGGCACCCCTGCTCTAAATAATAACTTACTTCCTACAAAACCAAACCGAAACTTAATCATCCAAATGTTCTCTGAAGATTAAATAAAAAAAGAAATGGGGGCTGTGATTAGCTCAGTAGGTTGAGCAGCCACCCCATGAACAGAGGCTACAGTTCCTCAGCGCAGTTGGCCCTGGTTCAATTCCTGGTCCAGGTCCCTTTGCTGCATGTCTCTGCCCCCTTCCTGTCGCTATACATCGTCATATAAAGGCCACTAGAGCCCAAAAAACCCTTTAAAGAAAAAAAGAAAAAAAGAAATGGAACTGATTCTGTATGCTTCACTGTAAGTCCCAAAACAAAAGAAATACGTTTTAAAATTCTAAATGAAATCCTTCCATCCAGTGAACTGTTTAGAAAAAGGTTTAATATTGAACAACTGTATATTCTGTTAGAACGACATCAAAACTGATTTCACCAATGCATTGGTGACATTTTGGGATGACCTGTCTCTGAGGATCCAGCGACAAAACGTGAAATGGAATGAATATGTTTAGGGCATTTTTTAAAAACAAATTCAACAAAAATTGTGTTGAATAAATTTTTTTTTTGCATTTGTTTTTAAGAAACAAATGCAAGATAACTACCTGCTGTATAGAACCCTTTAAACATATGACATGGTACATTTTGATACAATAATAATAATAATAATAATAATAATAATAATAATAATAATAATAATAATAAACACATGACGCGGTCTTTCTACGTCATCAGCATGCGCCGCGGTTTGTTTAGGAGGCGACCATGGAGCCGGAGGAAGAGCCGTGTCTCGCCTTCCTTTGCTCCCTGCTCAGCCTTACTGTTCCCCCGCAGGTCGGCGGGCAGATGTTCGAGCTGTACCGGCTCCAGGCGGCCCAGATGAGGCGGAGTAGGGCCCGGGAGATGGTGGAGAGAGACCGGCGGCGGCGGCAGTACCTGCGGAGGAGGAGAGCCTTCCTGCTGTCCTCCATCGCCGCCATCCTGAGCATCATCACCTCCACCCACAGACCCGTCTGGGTCCGAAAGCGAGCACCTGGACAGAACTTCTGGGCATGGCGGACCTGTTCGACGACGACCAGTGGAAGTCGCAGTTCCGCGTGTCCCGAGCGACGTTTGACTACCTGGTGAAGCTGATCGGACCGGCCATTAAGCGCCGCCGGACGAACTACCGGGTCCCCATCGAGCCGCGCCGCCGGCTGGCCATCACCCTGTGGTGGTTCTCCCGGTCCGGCGAGTACCGCTCCATCGCGGACATGTTCGGGGTGGGAATCGCCACCGTGTGCACCATCGTGCGGCAGGTGACCTCGGCCATCGTGGAGCAGCTGTACCGGCGTTTCGTGTCTCTGCCGCGCGGACAGCGGCTCCACGACACCATCCGAGCCTTCACGGACCGCTGCTACCCGCAGTGCGCCGGCGCCATCGGCGGGACACACATCCCCATCGGCCCGCCGAGGGACAACCCGGACGACTACGTGAACAGACGGGGCTGGCACTCCGTGATCCTGCAGGCTGTGGTGGACCACGACCTCTGGTAGGTCCCACAGACCAGGTCCGGTTACCATGATTACCAGAACCAGAATAAAACCGTTGTCCAGCACATTCATTGATAAGGACACAGTCATTGATTATGTATCAGTTTCACAGACGTGTACGCCGGTTGGCCCGGAAGCACCAGCAGCGCTGCGGTTCTGTCCAGTTCTGACCTGTACCTGAAGGCAGAGGACCGTCCAGATGGGTACCTGTTCCCCAGAGAGGTGAGTCCCCTTCTGCCGCTGTGGTCCAGACCTCCCGCTCCGTCCACCTCCTGAATGAAGAGGAGGGGGAGATCATGCGAGTCTGAGTTTGACTTCATCTGGTTAAATCCGGATCCTTTTCAGATTTCACAAGTGTTTGTGTCAAGTCAAACACTCACGAGACAGAAAGAAAGTTAAAAACCCGCAGGACAAACAGTCTGAAATAGGGATGCACGATATTGGAATTTTGGCCGATATCCGATATTTTAAAACACATGTGGTCGATATCGATACCGATATTAAAGTTGAAATAAATCAGCGGTCATTGCAAATAGCAGTTTTGTTATCCGTTTCCAACACTTTAAAAAAATAGGGGTGGGAAAAAATATCGATGCACTGAAATATCGCAATATTTTCCTATCCCAATATCAAATCAATATTAAAAATGCAGCATTGATCTATTTTACTTACAAAATCTTGCGAGATGTTGTCGTTCTGTTACAAAATCTCATGATATTTTGTGAATTCCTGCGAGATTTCGTAACAAAACAATGAAATATTGCGAGATTTCGTTTGTAAAATAGATGGATACCGTGTTTTAAAATTTCAATATGATACCAGCATATGGACATATCGCAAAATTTTTGTGAATTCTCGTGAGATTTCGTAACAGAACGGTGAGATATCGCGAGACTTCATTAGTTAAAAAACTATATCGGCCGATACCAATGGGGGGCTGATTATATTGTGCATCCTTAGTCTGAAAGCATAGAGAAATTTTCCACTAATTTTCCACTAATTAAATGAAACTTAAAAAATACATTTATATACTTCTGGAAATAAAAAGACGAGCAGATAGGCTATTTTAATGAGGAAATTATCAAATCTTCCCAAATATGAGTCAAATTAAAATGTTTAAAGAAATTTTAGAAATATTCTGAATAATATTTTGAATGTTTTCTGTAAAAATCCAAACATGACAAGATGAATAAGTGGAAAATGTGTTGGAACTTTATAAATATAAATCAAATTCCTTACATGTGTAAAAATATAATGTTTAAAATGTATAAAACTACAAAATTGTTATTTTGCATTAAAGATTTTAAATAATTGAAGAAATTGTCAAATTGAAGAAAAAAAGTCAGTTAAATTTGAATGTTCTAAAAAATAAATAAAAATCAAATTAGTGTTTCTGTAAAAAACAGAATAATAATGTTTGATTTATTTACTAAGCATTTATTGAATGAAAATATGTAAATATTAGGGATGAACCTGATATTGGTTTCAGACAAGTATCCGGTACAGATAGAGCATTTTTGACATATTTTTCTGCTGCTTTCTCTCTTTCTCTCAAACGAGTGACACAGAAGGTACTTCAGCTTCAGCTATAACTGAACCAAGCAATATGACTCGCAATAGCAGTAGTGGTAGCCCCCACCTTTCCCCCACTGTGAACAATATTGCTTCTGGTGATGGAGGTCCTCCTCTACCAAAAACCAAAAGGATCTCTGCAGTATGGGACTCTTTCACTGTTTGTGAAAATGATCCCTCCAAAGCTGTGTGCAAGTTTTGCAAGTCCAAAATAAGCAAAGGTAGAGATCCAGAGCATTACAGCATCCCTACATAACCATCTGTTATATGTCCATCACATGAAAAAGCCTGCTGTACCAGCCACCTCCTCCCCCTCTCCTGGCAGCCTTCCTTCTCAGGACACTAGTGTTCAACTGGGTACTGCGAAGGGCTCATCTTCCTCCTCTTCACCAATACTCACTGCGTTTGCAGCAAAGCAGCCATTCTCCGCAAATCATCCCTGGTCAAAAAGAATCACAGATATGATTGGTAAAATGATCTGCACTGATCTTGGATCTTGAGCCTTTTTATGTGGTGGAGCAGAGAGGTTTGCTTTTTTAGAGCCCAAGTATAAGATCCCATCAAGGCAGCATTTCTGTAGAACTGTAGTGCCTGAGCTGTATGAAGCAATGAGAGGGGAGCTGGTCCAGTCACTCAAGGCAGCTGATGGAGGTGTCATCAACCTCACTACTGATCTGTGGACCAGCAACCACAATGCGCATGCATACCTCTGTAAAACTGGGCACTGGTGTGAACGTGTGGGGGAATCATCAGTGCAGAGGAAAGCAGGGCTGCTAAATGTTGGTGTGCTGGACATCGAGCATGCAGCAAACAACATTCTGTGCTGCCTGAAAGAAAAGATGAGAGAGTGGGAAGAGTCTGTTGGACAGCCTGTCAGAGTGAAGTTTGTTGTGTCAGGTAATGCAGCCAACATGGTGAAGGCTTTGGGCATTTGGGCACATCCGTTGCATATCCCATACACTTCACCTGGTGGTGATGAAGGCACTGGAGCAGGACAGGATCGTGACATCTCTTCTGTCCAAAGCCAGGAGCATCTCTGGCTATATTCATCGCTCAAGCAAAGCCAACAACAGACTACATGAGCTGCAAACACAGTTAAACCTCCCCCAGCACACTCTCATAACAGACATAAAAACAAGGTGGAACTATACGTTCTACCTGCTCCAGCGGCTGGTGGAGCAGCGCAGGGTAACATGGGTAGAGCTCCAACAGTCATCTACCCAAATGAGTGGAGGTTGGCATCACACATGCTGAATGCTCTGAGTCCTTTTGAGGCGCTCTCAAAACAGTACCTCCATCTCTGAGGTCATCCCCCCTACTGCATGGCTTGGGCTCCATCATCAGATCACTGCATTTGGGGGGCTTGTGCAGCTGGTGAGGAATCTGAGGATGACTCTGATCATGTCATGGCTGATGATGATCAGGATGCCAAAGAGGGGCAGGCCCAGAATGATGCAGCTGATTCCAGGGAAAGTTAGAAGCGGGAAACTAGCAGCCAATCTGAGCAAAGAAGTACAATGGCGTTTTGAACCCATCTTTGCAAACGCCACATTTCTGCTCGCCACTCTCCTTGACCCCCGATATAAGGCCAGCTGTTTCCCAAACAGTTGTTTGTTACCTGGCAGATGGGGACGTCAGCCTTACTAATGACCCAGTTAAATACTGGTCAGGCAAGTTCCAGTGCTGGCCCAATTTGACACGCTTTGCACTGCAGCATCTCAGTTGCCCACCTACCAGTGTCCAGTCTAAGTGTGTTTTTAGCACGGCACAGCGAGCAAACCTAGACTCTAACCAAGTGGAACAACTGGTCTTCATTAAAGTAAATGAAGATCTGAAAAACAGCAAAGGGCTATTTGGTCAGTAAAAAAAACCTCACACGCAAACACACACACCTTAATCAACATCGTTTAACTTTGTTTGGAAACAAAAGCTAATAATGTGAGGTAATAAAAATAAATTGAAAATCACAGTTTGATCATAAAAATAATAAAAAAAAATAATGTGCTGAGTATGACAACTTGTTAATGCGTACTTTGTAGTTCATAATTTCCAATTTCATATGTTGCGTTCATTCATGCACTTAAAAATATTCATGTTCTGAGTTCATAAAAAAAAAACTTTGTTCTGTAAATAGTTCCTTTATGATTACGGCCAAAAACATTTAAACTCAATTCTGACGCTGTTTTAAGCTCCACACAGTTTCACTTAACCACCCCCATTTCATGTGTTTAGGCCACGCCCACTCCAAGTACAGATACAGGTAATTTTTAAATTTTTTTTTTTTTTTTTTACTTGTCCCGTCCAGCATCATAGCAGCAGAATGGAAATCACATTGCTTTATTGTGTTGAACAGTTTTGTTCAACACAATAATATGATATCCTGTTTATTCATTTTAATTCTTTAATTAAACATTTGTTTATAACAGCATTCCATACCATACTGCTGGGCCTGACAAGGGCAGTTAGTGGAACAGAAAGAAAGGACTGAGGAAGGGGGGGGGGGGGGGGGGGGGGGGGGGGGGGGGGGGGGGGGGGGGGGGGGGGAGAGAGAGAGAGGAGAGAAAACATGAATCCACTTACACATTTCATTGGCGCATCTGTACAGCAATCCCTAAACAACATTCCAAGGTCTCTGTTGGAAAACAAAACAAGCAATCCCCTACAGGAGGACCTGCAGGTGGCTTAAATATCCTCAGATCATACAAACACACACAGAACTACGCAGAGAAGAGGTACAACCTAGTCCTCGCAATGGGAAGCAGCAGATAATTTTGGAGGTTGAAGAGAAACAGATGGTGATGTACTCGCTCATCTTTAGTAAATGTGTTATACTTTAAAGATTTTTTACAAACTGATCTCCAGAAATGTTAGTCTGGGATACATCTGTGTGAGGGAGTTAATCTGACTCACTGCGGTAAAGTTGGTTTGTTGTTGGATATTGGCTTGACATTTGGTAGGGAACGTTTGCCTGTTACCTGAAAAATGATCACTGAAAGTCAACTTAATGACCTTTTACCACTCTGTTTGCTGTAGTACATCATATTTATAATGCCTTATCTACTACAGGTGACATTATTCTGACTCATGTCTTCCAGAAGTCGCTGCTGTCGGACGGTGTGGAAATCCCGGTCCACCTGATCGGCGACGCCTCGTTTCCTCTGAAGCCCTGGCTGATGAAGGGCTATGGCGAGGTGCACCGGCTGTCCCCGGAGCAGCGCCGCTTCACCTTCACGCTGGCCTCGGCGCGCTCGGTGGTCGACGCCGCCTTCATGCGGCTGAAGGGCCGCTGGAGATGTCTGCTGAGGAAGAGCGACATCGACGTGTCCATGATGCCGCGCGTGGTAGCCGCCTGCTGCGTCCTGCACAACATCTGCGAGCAGCGAGGAGACGCCTTCCTCCCTGAGTGGAGCGTGGACATGGCGCCCTCCGGGAACTACCTAATCCAGCCGGAGACGGAAGCGTATGACGGAGACATGTACGGTACCGCAGAGGTGATCCGATGCACCGTGGCAAACAACCTGCTCTCCCTCCTGCAGCTCTGAACTCACCAGTCACCTGCATCTCCGAGCTGACCTACAGACTTCCACTTTTATACTTTCACCTTCTCGTCTTAGAGGATTTGCTCCTTTTGGATCAGTTTTATTGTGAAAATCCTCCCTGTTGTTGATTATTCTGTCTGTCAATATTCAGATTTGAAAGGCTCTCAGAGGAAGTGGCAGCTACTTTGCTTTTCTGCAGCTGAACATTGAGAAGGACAGTCTGGAAGATCTTCCCCAGCTGCACATCAGTCCTGGACCGGCTGTTGGGACTGTTTTTGTTGGTTCCTGCTCTGTTTAGGTCCATTTTTGAGATATCATCCCAAAAACTCCACTTTGTCTTCCTGTTACAGCAGATGGACCAAACAGAGATTTAGAGTTCCTGTAGGAAGTCTGACTAATGAGAAACAGTTTGTTACAGATAAAGCTGCCTGATGAAGTAGTTTCTACTTCAGAAAGCTGAACGGGAAGAGACCAAACAATAAAGAAGAGCTCAAGGCTGTGATTGAAGCATGTTTGTCTTCCATAACACCTGAGATATGCCAGAAGCTGGTAGCATCCATGCCAGAAGCTGGTAGCATCCATGCCAGAAGCTGGTAGCATCCATGCCAGAAGCTGGTAGCATCCATGCCAGAAGCTGGTAGCATCCATGCCACGCCGGGTTAAGGCAGTCATTCATGCAAAAGGGGCCCCAACGAAGAACTAAGTATAGATGCAAGATTTTATTTTAGGAGGCCCGACTTTTTTGAATTTAAAGACCTTTTTTAACTGATTTCATACTAATTTTTTAGTTTTTGAATTTGAGGTTTTCTTACAGGTAGAGTCCGCGTTTGTTTGCAAACAACAGTATTCAAACTTAGCGCTCCTCCCTCAGGCTAATGGCTGTCTCGTTCTCGCTAGCCTATTCAACTTCAAGCTTCTCCTTCAGAGCTCAGAAGCGGATACAAGCCAAACTATTATTAACCCTGGTTTTCCAAAGCGCATTATCCGAAGCTCTTACCCTTTCTTTGGTGCATACACTGTGATTCCTTTCTTCCTTTTTTTTTTCCTTCGAGAGTTCGAGTGACTGGCGTCTGCTCCAATCATGAGCTCGTTTCCACACGGCATCATGCTCTTAGCTCTGTTATTGGCTGCCGATATAAACAGAAATCTCCACCCAGAAACGTCCCGACCAAAACAATACAAAGGAGCGAATTACAGGCAGGGGGAGAGAGAGTTGCGTTCAAACGCACCACGGCGCGGGAGTAGAGGCCCAAAGGCGGGTTTGAGACGGATTTCACTTGCACAAGTCTAACGTTTATTTTTTACGGAGGGAACTTCGGACTATACCTTTAAACTGCAAGTCCTAATCAGCAACATCCAAACAAATGAAAGCTTGAAATAAATTGATTTGGATGTGATTTACAATATGTAAATTCCACCTTTTAAGTTGAATTATAGAAATACATGAACTTTTTCAGGATATTCTAATTTTTTAGGTTGTACCTGTAATGGGAGAGACAAGGCAGCCTCTATAAGATGCTATCTTCAGCAAAAACTCCTTTTAGTCAATGCTTTAAAGGTAGGAGCCTGGAGTGTTCCCCCATTTCTGTTTGTAATAGGGCTGCAACGATTAGTCGATTCACTAATCGTTGACTTTCAAAATAGTCGGTGACTAATTTAATAATCGAATATCATTTATTGTTTAGAAACTTTGTTTTTCCTCTCAAAATTACCACTGTACTTTCCACTTCCTTGCCTGCCTGGTCAGCTTTTCTTGAATAGTTTATTGATATAAATAAACACACACACTACCAATCAAAAGTTTGGACCCGTTTTCCCATTAGATTCAATGAGAAAATGTCCAAACTTTTGACTGGTACTGTAAATATGCTGCAATTTTCCCAGGACCTGATTAGTCAACTAATCAACAAAATAATCGGTGAATTAATCGATTATCAAAATAATTGTTTGTGACAGCCCTAGTTTGTAAACACTATTCAAACTAAGTGCCCCTCCGCTCGGGCTAATGCCACATCGCTCTTCAGCCCCAAGTTTCTCCTTCACAGCTAGAAAGCGAGTGAAAGCCAAACCAATATTAAGCCATGGTTTTCGAGCAGAGCTCTAAAGCTCTTTTTGCCGCAAAATACTTCCTTTTCTTCGCTGCCCTTCCCAAAAAGAATGTACATGTCATTAGTATACTCAAGTATAGTCAAGTATATCCCTCAAGTGTACTTTTATCTACTAAGTACATTAATACCAATGTACTAGCAGGATACTAACAAGTATACTTTTGGAACTAAATTGGCCCACTTTAAGTATTTCAAAGTACATTTTCAAGCATACTGAAAGTAATCTTCTAGGTATACTGCTAGTTTACTCTTACTTAAACTTCAAGCTTAGTTTTAGAAAGCATACTTTTGTATACTAAAGTATACTTAAAACTCTGCTTGGTTTGCTGCCTTGTAACGGACAGGGAATTTTGTTGTTCACTGTCATGTGCCAAAGTGAGGAAACGTCACTCCTTGCACGTTTACGTCATGTCCAGGGGTCTCCAACGAGTCACGTGAGCTACTGGTAGCGCACAAGGGACTTTTCCAGTTGCTCTAATTTTACGATTCAGCGTTTACATGATCCCATGATCGGTTTGGGGAAAGAAACATTCTGTGAAACCGAATAAAAAATTCTTCCGGTTCAGCACTATTCAGCTGGAAAGAGGTGTTAGCATGGATCATTTTTATTTTTATAGAGCTTTTAAACCGAAAGCAATCGGTATATTTGGCACCATGTAAATGTAGCTACTGTGCGAAGCTGATTGTAGGCATGTACTGTAGTCACAGCAGTGATCCAAATTCACCAAAAACACTTAATCTTCCTTATTCATGAAGATGTTTTCAAGCCTTACATTTAGATTTTTTTTTATTTTTTTCATCATCAGGTGTCAAACAAATGCACTGTCTGGCATCACAAGTCGAACTTTGCTGCTTCAACCACATGAACAAAGTGATTTAGAGTGTCCAGAAAAGCTCTATTCAAGTTTAGGGCTGGGGGATATAATGATATACTATCGTCTGGAGGATAGAAAATCTCTATCGTTTCATATGAAGCTCTATTGTTTACGTCGCGATAGGCGCTTTACTGCAGTGTTTTACATCAAGATGTGCCGCGTGCCCACATATGCTGCAAGCAAACATGGAGACGGGGGTGGACCCGCTTCAGACAAGGTTAGTTAATTCTTGACAAGATGACCAGCCAACCCAAACTGAGAGGCTTGTACCTAAAAGATGGACAACTTCTGCTGCATGGATGTGGTTTGGACATATACACTACTCACAAAACTTATGGATATTTGGCTTTTTGTATGATGTCAGAATGAATCTAAAATCCACGACAACCTTTCCAGGTGAACTGAATTAAACTTTCTCTAAACTTTTCAATGCACATGTACATTGTTCAATGGTTAAATATTTATTCTGCATCATTCTGTTCTCCAAAAACCTAAAGTTGAATATCCCTAACTTTTTGTGAGTAGGGTATAAAAAAAGACACAGTTGTTTGTAAAGTATGCTGGCTCAGCATTACACCAGACCAAATGACACCCCCGTAAGCCTACATGTGTGGTCCCAAGGCAGTTATCCCCGACAGAATTTGCATCCCCCTGACGCAGGAGCGTGCACTCGCTCAGGAGCATATAGACCTTTTTCACACTTCCTTGTTTTTTGACCGGAAATACGCAACAGGCGAGGATCTTTGCTTCCGACAACAGTGTCTCAAGCTGGAAAGTGAAGTCATTGCAGCGCACCAGGCTGTTTTTCTTTTGCTCTGCAGCAGTCCGACATCCATTTCCAGGAGTTTTCAACATTCATCGATGATAGACATTAACAGGGACGGAAAAACCGAAGCGTCATTAAACGCCGAGTCATTTGACACGACAGCCGTGAGCACAGACTGTTACGCTGAATGCAACCGCATCGATCCCTGCTGGAAACATTTGATACGGTCAGAGAGCATAAATAAAATAGAATAAATGAATAAATAAAATAAAATGATGTCCTCAACTCTTGCCTCAGTCCCGAGTTACTGTTTTCATCCATCAGTGTTAAAGTAGAAGAAAAGAGTTTTATATTTTTGTCCTTGCATGCATGGAGACAGTTGAACTGTGTTGTGTGAAGTCGTGGCTTCTGTCATCTGTGGATCTTCATGGTGGAATGTTTGAACAGCAGCGCATGATGCTGACGAGGCAGTTCAGGTCCAGTAAAAGATCCCTGGACTCGAACTGCCTCGTCTCAGCCTCTCATTATAACATACGTGAAAACACTGGTAACCCACAGCTGTACTAGAATAATACATGTATGTTACTCACAGCTACAACAGAAGCATGTTAAATAAAAGCCACCAAACATACAGAATATCATTTAATTTTATTTCAAACTCAGAATGAACTACAATCTCCTGCGATTTCTTGCAGTTAAACACGTTACAACGATATTCTACCATCTGTGATCATTATTTTGTTCACGATCATTTAAAAGCAATAATTTTAAAATCAGAGTGATCAGGGAAGTTTGACCAAACCTATATAATCTTTAAAAAGAAAAAAAGCATTATTTCAGCAGAGGCGATAATTTAGGACATTAATACGTTTATTTGCGGACATTACGCACGTACTGGATGCATTAACAGGGCTTTCAAGTTTTCAAGATTACTTGGAGTGAGATTGAGACTGAGGTGGGGCAGGGGTCATTGCCGGGAGGGAGGCAGTGGGAGGGGGGTCTTGCGCGCGTCTGTACGTCCAGTCAAGGACGAAATTTTGATTTCAAAGGTGGGGGGCAAAGGTACTATTAATAAACTTGGCAGCGGCTGAACTAGTTAAGATAAACGTAACAAAAGGTGGAATATTTATGAGCATCTTCAAATTTAAGTAATTACAATAATGAAAAAAATACTGCAAAATAAACTAGTTCATGTTCCTACTGTGAGTTCCTGACCAGCTCATGAAGTCACTGCTAGTCGCTCACTACTATTTCTTACCAGTAAAATAATGCATTCACACGCTGACAGACTTTTAAGTTGACCAGCCTGAGTAAAAACCTGTACCTGGCCAGTTTGCTTCTTTCATCTGACAAAATATGTACAGTCATCCTCAAAATTGGTCATACCTTAAAGAAAAAAAATCAGTCGTCAGTAAAATATGTTGAAATTGACACAAGTAATTATAAATAGAAATTCTATTAAAATAATGACAATGATTTTGAATTGTGGTTTGAAAGAAATATTAAAAACAAACACACAAAAATTAAAATAAGTAAACAAGCATGATGGGGCTCCTGAACTAAAACTTTGTTGTGCAACACTTTAAGGTAATCACTGCAATGAGGTGTTTTCTGTAATGTTCAAAAGTACTTCTGCACTTGTTGACAGGTATTTTGGACCACATTTCATGGGAAAGGTGCCCTAATGTGTCTGGGACAGTTTTGTTTGTTTGGTTTTTTAGAAAATCATTTTCAACTAAAATAAAAAAAAAATTACTTCACTAAAAGTATAATTTTCTAAAAAAAAAAAAAAAAAAAAAAGATTATTAGTTTCTTTAGTTTCTTGTTATTTGAATAACTATTGTCAGTTTAGCCTCTTCTTTAGTTGGAGGGTATGAATAATTATGAGGACTGTAGATGCAGGTGTTTGAACTTTGAAAGCTCTGGTACAGATTATCTCCGAACATTTGTCACAATGCTTCATCTCATGACTAATGTTTATTCTTTCAACCTCACCTGTGAGCCTCCAGCCTTTTCTCCTCCACCTCCTTCAGCCTTTCCTCCAGCATCTCTACTATCCTTCACCTGACAATAATATATTCATGCATGACATCAACAGTTGGACAATTTGTGGTGCAACAACCATAAATTTCTATATATAGGCTATAGGGATAAATATGTAGTTTCACAATTATCATGAGTTTGGATGTATAAAATCCTGTTTTTATATTATATTTTTCTCCCTTACATTATATTTATCATCAGTGGGTCAGGGCCTGATTGGCTTCATACAATGTGGCAATAAAGATTTATTTTAAATATATTAAGGAATCAATAATAAGCACAAGTCTTCTATAGAAATGAAGGCAGATTGCCTTTATTCCTAGCATGAACTAAATAGCAAGAGACGTAGGTAACAACAGTATTGTTAACCAGCTTAACATGATGTATTGGTCCGTGTTAACTAGTCATATTTAGCTAACATTATCTGCTCTGACTGGTTTGCTAAACTTTCCTGACACAGTTCAGCAGCTCTGCTCTCTCCCGTCTGTGATTCACACCTGCCGGCCTAGCATGCGTGCGCTCACGGTGCCTTTAAAGACAGCTCGAAAAAAATAGTTTTAGACAGTAACAATAAGTGCAGGGGACCAAAACGACCTTTTGAAAGGGTGCAGGGGACTGCTTTGGTTCATATGCAGTCAGCCCGAGCGAGCCTGGTTTTCTTGTTTTAGTTAATTGACTGATCAGTGGTGAATGGCTGCACCTGTAGGGGGAGTGGCCAAACTAATAAAAGTCTGCTCAGGCAGGTCTGTTCTCTCTCTCCGTTTGGTAAGCCATTCAGCACCACACAGTTATCTTTTCTCTTTAGGTTGTTTTTGCATCTTAATCCAACATTGTGCACACATTTACCATACACCCATTCATGGCACTTCACTACAGATGTACAATTCCACACCCCACTTTAGTTTATTTTGTTATGTTTTAACTATGATTTGGAATAAATATTAATTGGGCAAATTTAATGCATGGTGTGGACTCCTCTTTGTTACCACTTTGAGCCAGGTTGGTAACAAATGGAGGCTCATCTGGGATTTGAACCCGGCGGGACCTTTCGCACCCAAAGCGAGAATCGTACCCATATATATATATATATATGTGTGTGTGTGTGTGTGTGTGTGTGTGTGTGTGTGTGTATATATATATATATATATATATATATATATATATATGTGTGTGTGTGTGTGTGTAGTGGGGACAAAAAAAGTACTGAGCATGTCAAGATTTTTCTCAGAAAACATATTTGTAGTGGCGCTACTGACATGAAATTTTCACCTGATGTCAGCAACAACAGTAATGCACACTTACAAAGAAATCTTAACATTTATGTCCATAATTTATGTGTAATAAAGTGAAAACACACACGGAATGATTATTTAACACATGAAGAAATTGAGGAGAAAAATGAAATGGAAAGCCAAGAATGTGTGTTTTAATATATAGATACAAAAAGAAATGATTACTTTTTAATAAAGCACAATTTTTCATACAACAAGTGTTGTAATCATGTTTGGACATGCTGGTAAGCTGGGTAGAACAACCATTTCCTTGATAATTTTCAGATTTTGTCACCTTTTAATATTTGACATTTTCTTTTCACCACCTCTGTTTCATTCTCTTCTGATCAATATCAGCTGTCTAATCTTAGAAGACTGAACAAGTATTTGAACAACTGGTTATGAAATGATTAATTTTATTTCTTCAAACTATTTACAGAAAAAGTTGAGAAGTGCTGGGTCTATATGACAAAGTAGATGTGCTTCTTCTTATTTAGAGACACATGCAGGTCGGTGGAAGGACAGCTCCACTGATGAGCTCCTCATACACTACGTACAGGTGGAGCCACCGTAGACAATTGTCTATTAATCTATATTAAAAAAAAAATCTATGTTAACACCCACTTAAAGTAGATTCTTAAACTAATTTTTGTACAGTTGTCTTTGTTACTGTCTCGTAAGTGTCATTTAAATTAATTGGTTACTCATCCCAATAGTCCCATCACAAGTTTTTGAGATAACCAAACAATTATGATAATTCATGATATTATGATATTTCAGAATTATGGTTCATAGTTGTGCACATAAGTACAGTTGAACTCTGTTTCATTCTCCTCTTCCTCACAGTGGCAGCAACTGTCACCTGTTGGAAAAAAAAAAAGCAAGATGTTTGTCAGTGTGACAAAGAATTCAATCAACTTTGCAGCTGAACCAGACACTTAGAAAGACTGAATCAGTTGATGCAGATATTCTGACCTCCTAGAGCTGGTCATCTGAGAAGACTGCAGCAGAAGTTGCTGATGCTGACATGATACAATTAAAGAAATCTTCAACAAACACACTAAGTAAGAAACCGCTTAGGTTCAGTCAGAAGTTGTATTGCAGGAAACAAAAACGTATGTCATTCCTGCTGTAGCGGAGCCAGAGTGGGGGCAAGGGGGCGGTCGCCCCAGGGCCCACAAGGTCAAAGGGCCCCGTTTCGTGTGATGTGTTCATGTTTAATCGTAAATAAATTGTTTTAACAATAAAATGTGCAGTGTGTGCGTGTGGTCTACGTCTGAGTGTGGGCCAATTATTGTGTTACGACTGTCCGTGAATGCATCGGAGCTGTGAGCCAGCGGTGATTGGCTGTGCCACTTTAACTTTTTTTTTCTTTACGCTTGATCTGAACTTTGGAGGAAAGCTAAACAGCAAAAATGGAGAAGAAAAAACATCAATCTGGCTCATTCAAACTAAAGGTAAAAGAGAGAAAAGAGAAATTGGTTGCTTCTTGTCATCCGCTTACTTCCTACTTTTCATCAACACCACCATGGCCGTGAGAGCCCAAAATCAGTCAGCCCACTCAGTCAGCCGGTGACTGAGGCTAGGCTAGCCGCTAACGGTACTACTCAAAGCCCGCCATCGGAGGACCACCAGGAGCCCTGCTGCAGTCCAACACAAACGCTGCTGGAACATTTTGTGCCACCAGCAGCAGCGGCGGTCAGTGTCCGTACTGGTAACACCGGCGAAGACCCGGCGCATCTGGTAGCCACCTCGGCAGCTGTACAGGAGTACCCGACAGACCCATTCTTGTTTCGAGACCACCCTCTCACCCCTGAAGTAATACCGGGCTCTGGCTCTCATCGGGCATGGACCCTGTCAGCCTGGTTTGAGGGACAAATATGAGAAGTTTCCAGAGGGACGATGCTTTAACCCTGTCGCCATCATTTGGGAGTTTCGGGCATCGTGGAGTGACAGTGGCTCATTTATTCACCCAGACCAAACAAGCTGTTTTGCTTCTGTTGCTGGCTGTTTGGCAAAAAGACAACCGAAAAGTCTGGGAAAGCTGGGGTGACCCATGCACAGGATTTTCAAAGTTAAAAAAGGATTATGGAGGAGTCGACTAAACTGCGACAGCCAGCGCAGAGAGCCATTGGTACTCACCAAGGTACCAAGGTAGGTACGTTTACATGGAGACTTTGTTCCCTTTCGGAATGAAATCATTCTGTTTGAGGATTTGAGGGCAGCTGTTTACTTGGGAACTAATACATTCTGATCTGGTGTGTACATGCGCCAATATTTATTCAGAATAATCCTGTCTGACATGCGCAGAATGATGTAAATCACGTTATTTAATAAAGACGGAGGTATAAAAACTGATCGTCACGGTTGTGGTTTCTGCAGGACTTTAATCAGCAGCTGGTCCTCATGCGCTCCTACTGCAGACAACCAAGAGGAAAAGGCGTAGAGACAGCGTTTGAGTAAAAAAAACAAACTTTCTTTTGCTGTCCATTGAATTACGTTGTTCACAGCCATCTGTCAAAGTGAGTAAACGTCACTCGTCGCACGTTTACGTCTTGTTGAAGCATGTGCTGTAAGAGCGCAACCTCACAACTTTCCGATTCAGCATTTACATGACACCCCATTCGGTTTGGGGAAAGGAATATTCTACCCCCGTGAAACCGAATAAAAAATTTGATCGGTTCAGCACTCGGAAAGAGGTGTTTACATGGATAATTTTCATTCCGAAAGAGGTTTTAAACCGAAAGCAATCGGTATATTTGGCTCCATGTAAACCCAGCTGTGTAAACTTCAAAAATGATCTCTTTATCAGAATGTTGTAGTCTTCACCAACTGTCTATTGAATGTTCTTTGTGTTGCTGTCAACTATAACAGACCGCCGAGTCTATTATAGAGCTCAGAAATTATTTTGGACCAGCTGTGTTTATTTTATATTTAAGCTGTATCAAAGATAGTACAGATTTAGCCCATGAGTGTCTAAACCAGGGATCCCCAATAACGGTCCTCGAGGGCCCGGTGTCCTGCAGGTATTAGGAGCTCCCTTGCTGCATCATGCCTGACTCTAATCAGTGGGTAATTAGCTAACGTGTGCAGAGCTTGACATCAAGCTCTGCACACGTCACAAGGTGTGTTGCAGCCGGGCAGCTCATAATACCTGCAGGACACTGGCCCTCGAGGACCGGAATTGGGGATCCCTGGTCTAAACTTTCAGCACCATGGACAGCCGACACTCTGAGATCGACACCTGTCAAGTGCATGTGTGTGTGTGTGTGTGTATTCTTCAGAACAAGTTTGTGAACTGGTTTGTGGTTTTACTCTGCTTTCTGAAGCACGATCGGTTTGCTTGGCTCAGTAAAAGTGAGCATTAGTGTGTGAGCATTGTTTGACGGTAGGATAAGGTGTTTGAATAGTAAAATTACTATCATAAGGGCCCATCGAGAATGCTCCGCCCTCTCTGTACTGAGACCCACGCTCCGCCACTGCATTCCTGCCATCAGTTACCATCCTGTGGAACAAGAACTCGAATGAATGAAAAAGACTTAATTATTGTATTGACTGAAATGATAATGATATTTTCATATTTCATTTATGAAATATAATTTCAAAATGGTGAATAATTACAGGAAACAGCAATAACCTAGTGCAACATTAAATTTTTCTGGACTAATAGCTACCTCTACCAAGGTTTTCCTTTTTTTAGTGTAGCTCTTTGTGTGTGTGTGGGTGTGTGCGTGTGTGTGTGTACTTGTTCAGACATCAACGTTAGGACTGTTTCGCGTGTTTAACCAACAAAGTGAGGACATTTTGGCAGGTCCTCACAAAAAAGCCTAAGAAAAACCCCTTTTTGAGGGTCAAGATTTTGTTTTAGAGTTCAGCTTACAATTAGGATTTGGTGGGCAAGGGTTAGGTTTAGGCAATCAGTTATAGTGGTTAGTGTAGGGTAAGGGGCTAGGAAAAAGTATTATGTCAATGACTGTCCTTATTAAGATAGATGTACAAGAATGTGTGTGTATGATATTATTCAGTAGCTGTCTTGATTTAAGTTGCTCTCAGCTTGGTTGTCACCTGCAGGTCTTCCTATTGGGAATTACGAGCTCTGTTTTCCAGAAAAGATTATGAAATGTTTTCTGATGGGTTTCTGTGCAGATGCGACAGTTGGCAGTGTTGGTGTATCCTTGTCTTTTCTTTCTTCTCTTCACTCTATATCTTTTCTTTAGTTCACTCCTTATCATTTCTTTTTAACCTTCTTTCCTCTTGTCTGGTTCAGCTATATTATATAAAATGCAGTTATAAACAAACATTCAATTAAATAAAATAAATAAATCCAAAAGAGGAGCCTTGTAATCATCATGATATTGGAGAGGACAAGTTAAAAAATCCTGCAGGAATTAGAAAATATTTTTACATTTTATTTGGTTGTTAGGGGTTTTAATTTGATCTAGCACTGTGTTCACTCAGAGCCTTCTTGTGTGAGTGGAACTACTGTTTGCAACCCATCCAGAGTTTTGCGCCACCTCACACCTTATAATTGCTGATTTGATTAAAGGCAGGGTGGAACTGGTACTTTATTGCTTAAAGGAGCCCTATCATGAAAAATGGCCTTATAAGAGCTTTTCAGCATGTTACTGTGTTATTTTCTCATAAAAAATTCATTTAAGTAGTTTTTTTCTTCATTTGTGCATATTTGAGTAATATATATGAATATTCAGGCCAAGCTGTAGCTTCCTTAACATAACTGACTGACACCGGAATACGCAACGAGGTGACACCAATAACGAAGCGTCAAATACGCATGCGCAGCATCGTAGCAAGACACCCTGTTTGTTGAACAGAAACTCAAAGAGAATCCTAACCTACACATGCTCTCTGAGGAAGGAACTAACAGCTGCAGGAAGATTTCCTCAGATACAAACAGCCATCAGCTAACAGACGTTTGCTCCAGAGTTCAGGAGAAAAGCTTTTTTTTTTTTTTTTTTTTTTTTAAGCTCTAGAGGACGGCAAGTTGGGGAAAATGTGGTTGCGTTCAGTGTGGGAGTTTATTTGTTGCTCCGGACAAATCGACTTGCCAGAAGTGGTTGGATTATAACTTCAGGAGCAGAAAAAAAAACTCAGCTTTGTGTGTGAACTTCACTCCTGACAACTTCATGAATCTCGGGCAGTAAAGTTTTTTTTTTTTTCTCAGGGATTACTTCTGAAACCTGACGCAGTTCCACCATAAAAATGCCTAACAGACAGACAACGACACCGGTGAGTGAAAACATCCCTCAGCTCAATGCTAACTGTTAGCCTTTGATTTGTTTGCTAATTTACTTGTCAGGGGTCTCTGTGGTACTTCTGTGGTACTGTGTGTACTTCAAACTCCATATCAGACTCTGGGTCGAGCATACAGCTCCATAACAGGCTGCTCCGTTTTATCCTCTCGATTGGAGTCTGATTATCCATCAATGTTTACAAATAACATACATGTAAGCTGTTGAAGCTGCCGGTGTTAAGAACAATTCTGTGATCCTTCAGAATCAGTGTCTCTTTTGGGGCAACGTCATGAAATGGGTGTAAAATATGTTACAATTGGTCGAGAGCTCCGTGGTTCAGTGCAGTCAGGTTGGTATTTTTTAAAATGCAGCTTAAAGGGGCTCTAGAAAATTCATGGATGGATATTAATGAGCTGATAAATGTTTACAACTGGCCAATTAGGAAAATCTTTGCTTATGTCAAAACATACCATTAGAGAATACTACTTACCAGTCCCCAGAAGGAGTAGGACGGCAAGAGCCAGCCTGAGGTTTTTGACGGTCTGTGGTTTGGCATAAATATCTATCCTCTTTTTCAGAACTTTTTCTGCAAACTGATATTAAAATAAACAAAAAATGTTCAATATGCCTTTATATTTCAGGAGCAAATGTGTATTTTTGTGCAAATAAAAGTTATCTATTAAGTCCTGTTAAGGAGCACAGTGATTTGTGTGTAATACATACAAATGCAATTATTTTACGCGAGGTACTGTCCATTCGCTTGGGATGATAGACTGTGTCACATGTGTCACACCTTGAGACCTTACATCCTCTGGCTCTCAGTAATGCCCTATTAGAAAAAAAAAAATTGTATTCAGAGTTCTGGTGAAGCAACTGATTTATGGTTGTTGCTTTCTGGATCAGGAGGAAGTTGTTCAACTCTCCAGTCAGTACATCTTATGCTCATGCCATAAACAACACTGTAATGCTGACTCCAAAATGTCCACTCACCTGAAGAGCAGGATCCACAGCTGTAAACGCAGGGGTGGCTGCCGGCCATAGGTATACATGATTGAGAACAAAAAACCCACGAAAGCCTCCTGAAATGAGCACAAAGTTTTTACAGAATCAGACGCGGCATATACAAAACTATAACCCAAAGACAAAGCTTCGCCGTGGATAAGAAAAGACCTCCTGGGGCATCTGGTCTGGAGCTTAAATATCCTCCGTTTGGGAGATGCCAATCGTGCCTTCACATACACACTGCAGCAACCACAGCGCACATCCTTCGTGGCTTGTGTGTGTGTGTATCTTAATTCATGAGTGTGAATATGCCTGCACTCGGTGGGTGCTTCCTTAACTCAAGCCTTTCCTGTTACTTGGCCATGTTTATTCAATTTTCCATGAGAAAGTCCTTTTGGTTCCAGCAACTTTATTTGGTTTCCCAGAAATGGCTTGGAGACTTAGCTGACAGCCAAGGTTTTGTTCTGTACACAAACAGTCAGGTCATCACAACTGTTGGTGATTACAGATGTTGATTACATTAGTAACTAGAAAAGCACTCCGCCAAGCAGCTCTCGCAGTCACAAAGAATCCTTCAAAAAAAATTCCTGGATCCAATCTGTCCAGTGCATTTTTGCCATAAAGTTGCTGACAAACAAATTTATTACCTCCTTGGTGGAGGTAGTAAGAAGGCCTCAACTGTAAGACCTTATACCTACATTATACCTACATCTAAGGTCTTTGGGAAAGGGCTCTGTTAGCTTATATGTGCCACTACAGGCCTGTAACAGTGCAATTATAAATTGTGACAGTAAAAGGATTTTCACAGGCGACATAAAGACAACCTCAGATTTGATGACCAAACAAAGTTGTGCAGTCTTAATTTAAAAAAAACACTTGTCAGTAACTTTGATACAAAAAAATTGTTCACATTTTCCATTCGTTACGGAGCTTCAACTCAAAGCTGAATATGATCCACCAAGATTAATGTTCAAATGGCCCTCTTTTTGAGCCATTCAATATGGACATTAAATTTTTACTTCTCAATCATATTGTACAAGTCAAAGGCTTCCGTTTGATCTTTTACTTTGCTATTAAAAAACAAATGATCATCAGATTTAAATTGAAAATAAATTTATAGTAACAGCACATACCATGTGTCTTGGAGTTTTGCCATTTCACATAGTGATTATAGCAAATGAATCTATAAATGTGGCTCTGTCTTCGTTTTTGGCAATTGTGGTTAGGCACCATACAGTAATTGCCAGATAAGCATTAACAGACTGTGAAGACCCCCCCCCCCCCCCCCCCCCCCAAAAAAAAAAACAAAAACAAAACAAAAACAACAACAACAACAACAAAACCCCAGAGTTATTTAACAAAAGCTAGTGATGCAGGAAAAATAATAGCTTTGTAGGTGACTAACAGAAAGGTTAGCAGAAACACCTCATTTTCCAGCTCCATGTGGGTATTTTGCTGGGTGGCTCCACAAGTAGGACATTGGCAGTCTGTCCTGCCCATGCATCCAACACATCTGCCAGACATTAAAAATAGTAAAAACATGAACACGCTAATGCACTGTTGCTGCTACTGTTATACTATAAAAAATGAGTCACACTTTAAGGTCATTTCTCAATTTCTTTTTGGTCAAGTAATCACTATCACAGAAAACGGCAACAAAATGTACGCATTTCAGCAAGGCAAGGCGAGTTTATTTGTATAGCACATTTCATGTACAGAACAATTCAAAGTGCTTTACATAAAACATTATAAGCAAAAGGGAGAGAAAAAAACAATTAGAAGCATGATTCAAAATTAAAAGCATTTAGGATTAAAAAGAGAGAATACAGAGACGTGCAGATTTTAATTTTTGAATAAAATCTACGTAAATGCAGCTGAGAACAGGTGGGTCTTCAGCCTGGATTTAAATAAACTAAGTGTTTCAGCTGATCCGAGACGTTCTGGGAGTTTGTTCCAGACATGTGGAGCATAGAAGCTGAACGCAGCTTCTCCATGTCTGGTTCTGACTCTGGGAACTGATAAAAAACCGGATCCAGATGACCTGAGGGGTCTAGTAGGTTCATACTGGGTCAAGAGGTCACTGATGTATTTTGGACCTAAACCATTCAGAGCTTTATAGACCAGCAACAGAACTTTAAAGTCTATTCTCTGATGGACCGGCAGCCAGTGTAAAGACCTGAGAACTGGACTGATGTGGTCCACTTTTCTGGTCTTTGTGAGAACTCGGGCAGCAGAGTTCTGAATGAGCTGCAGCTGTTTAACTGATTTTTTTAGGTAGACCAGTAAAGACGCTGTTACAGTAGTCAAGCCGACTGAAGATGAATGCATGGACTAGTTTTTCCAGATTTTCCTGAGACATCAGATCTTTTATCCTTGAGATGTTCTTCAGGTGATAGTAGGCTGATTTAGTGATCGCTTTGATGTGTTTTTCAAAGTTTAGGTCTCAGTCCATCACTACACCCAGATTTCTGGCCTGATTGGTGGTTTTTAGGTGTATGGATTGAAGTTCTGTGACAACCTGCTGTCGTTTCTCTTTGGCTCCAAAAGCAATCACCTCAGTTTTGTTTTTGTTCAGCTGAAGAAAGTTGAGGCACATCCAGTCATTAATCTCATCAATACATTTGCCAAGAGCCTGTACAGGGCCCCGGTCTCCTGGTGATACTGTAATATATAGCTGTGTGTCATCTGCGTAGCTATGGTAACTAATATTGTTGTTCTTTATAACCTGGGCCAGTGAGAGCATGTAGATTTTAAACAGAAGAGGCCCCAGGATAGAGCCCTGGGGAACTCCACAGGTCATTTTTGTCTGCTCAGATGTAAAATTGCCGACTGACACAAAGTACTTCCTGTTCTCCAAGTATGTTTTGAACCAGTTTAGTACAGAACTAGAGAGACCCACCCACTTCTCCAGTCGTTGGAGTAATATAATGTGGTCAACTGTATCAAATGCAGCACTGAGATCCAGTAAAACCAACACTGACATTTTTCCAGCATCAGTATTCAGACATATGTCATTCGTGACTTTGGTCAGAGCAGTCTCGGTGCTGTGCTGCGGTCTAAAACCTGACTGGAAGACATCATAACAGTTGTTTTCTCTTAAAAAGTTATTTAGCTAATGAAAGGGTGCTTTTTCAATGATCTTACTTTAAAATGGAAGATTGGAGATCGGCCTGTAGCTGCTCAACTGTGTCTTGTCTAGATTATCCTTTTTTAGCAGAGGTTTGATCACAGCTGTTTTCAGTGACTCTGGGAAAACACCTGACGTTAGAGAGGAGTTCACAATCTGAAGCAGATCTGACTCCAAGGTCTTTGAGACCTTTTTTTAAAAAACCAGTGGGCAGGATGTCCAAACAGCAGGAGGAGGAGTTCAGTTGATGCAAGATGTCCTCCAGTTCTTTGCTAGTAATGGGATAAAACTGTGTCATGGTGTTTAGACTTGGTGGACACGATACATGACCTGAACCTGCTGTTGTTGAACCAACAGCTTGTCTAATCATTTGGATTTTGTCTGTGAAGAATTTGGCAAAGTCATTGCAGGCTTTGGTGGAATAAAATTCAGGTGCTACTGACACAGGAGGGTTTGTTAGCCTGTCGACTGTAGCAAATAAGGCCCGAGCATTATGACCGTTTTTAGTGATGATGTCAGAAAAATACGAATTCCTTGCATTCCTCAGCTGTAAATTATAAAAGTGAAGTTTCTCTTTATAGATGTCATTATGAACCTGTAGTTTTGTTTTTCTCCAACTGCGCTCAGCTTTCCGACACTCTCTCTTTCCAGTTTTCACCAGTGTGGAATTTCTCCATGGAGACTTTTTTCTTCCAGAGATAACCTTCACCTTAATAGGAGCAATAGAATCCATGACACTCAGCATGTTAGCATTAAAGTTAGTGACCAGCTCATTGACTGAAGTCCCTGACAGGACAGGTGTTGGAGAGAAGACCTGGTTAAAAATCTCACTGGTATTTTCAGTTATACACCGTTTTGTTATCACCTCCTTTGAGACATTTGTGTGGACTGAGATGGTACTCTCAAAGAAAACACAGCAGTGATCCGACAGCCCCACATCACACACCGTGACCTTAGAAATGTCCAGACCCTTCGAGATCAGCAGATCTAAGGTGTGTCCTCTATTGTGTGTGGGCTCTGTGACATGCTGGGTCAACCCAAAGATGTCCAGAGTGTTAATCAGGTCTTTAGTCCCTTTGTCCTGATGACATGGATGTTAAAATCACCAGTGATAACAAGATGGTCAAAGTCCGCACAGATCACAGACAACAGTTCAGTAAAATCATCATTAAAATCTGCACAGTATTTGGGCGGCCGATAATTATTTAAAAACATGACTCTGGATGAAGTCGTCAGCTGTAAAGCCACGTATTCAAAAGAAGGGAAAACCCCTAGAGATAACTGTTTACACTGGAATGAGTCCCTACCTCTCCTGTTCACTCTGGCTTCACTGATGAAACTGAAGTTAGGGGCGTGGCCTCAATAAGAGCTGAATGACAGTTTTTATGTAACCAGGTCTCAGTTAAAAACATAAAGTCAAGGCTATGTTCAGTGATAAAATCATTGATTAGAAATGATTTTCCTGCTAAAGATCGAACATTTAGTAAAGCTAACTTAAGCATTCTCAGAGTATCATCATGTTTTGGAACAGGCTGTATGTTTACTTTAGATAAAAACCTTATAGAGTGGAGCTCTCTGTGTTCTGACAGAGCTACATTTCTCCTTCTGTTACGTATCAGGACAGGGATAGTAAAACCTTCTAAACAGGGTCCCAGCTTGTTCTGGGAAAGTTTATGACTGCTAACCTCGCAGCCCGGAACCCCAGCACATCATACGTCAGACTGTCGAAGGGGGGTTGAGGTGGCCCCCCTACCTTTGATCGTTCTGGTAGGGGGTGTATGGGGGATAAAAAGGCGTTTGGCTTGGGCGTAGATCTGAGCCCAATGTTGACCCGTTTCATCATCTCATCGGTGAATTTCAGATGGGGGGAGGAGGGGGAGAGTTGGGGGAGATGATGGTCTGTCAGGGGTTTGGGGGGGCGATGAAGGACCACGATCCTGGTTTGGTGTGCTGGTCAGGGGAAACAGAGATCCTTCTTCTTGTCTCTCATTGAAGCTCAGCTGCTCCTCTGTTTGGCCTTCCTTTTGAGATAAAACGGAGTGTATCTAATTGTTGACATTCCGCACAGAGAGATGACGGAGGCAATGAAATATGTTGGAAGTGAGCAGCTTTACTCCAGATCTGTTAAGATTGAGGCCATTAGCCCTAAAAAGATGTCTCCGTTCCCAAAAAATACGAAAGTTGTTAATAAAATGCAGATTGTTATTAGGACACGCTGATAAGAGCCAGTCATTCAGCGCCAGCAGCCTGCTGAATCTTAAATCCCCTCCTCGGATGGTTGGTACAGGTCCGCTGATGAAAACTGCTGCATCCAGAGATCTCACTGTTTTTATCAGTTCAGTGAAGTCCCGATTCAGAGCCTCAGATTGCTGCTTGGACACATCATTCGAGCCTGTGTGTAGAACGATGTTTCTCACAGTCGGGTATTCAGCCAGAGTTTTCAGAAATCTCTCCTGTATGTCACCGACCATATCCTTAGGAAAACAGAGCACTTTGGTGTTCTTTCCACACAGCCACTGAACGTCCTTCACAGTGGAATCACCTATAATCAGGCCCAGTCTTTAGCTTCCTCAGCTTTCTCTTCGGCCTCTTACTTTCTGATAGGTGATCGGTCTTCACCCTGCTGCCTTGGATGGTCGTCAGGTAGAGATCCACGGTCCTCTGACAGTGCAGCAAATCTGTTCTGCAGTTTAATTTTCGGTTGTTTGGGGGGTCTGTGGCTAATCTTCTTGTCCCTGGTTGCTGTAGGTGGAGGCCAGTCTGCCTCATTACGGACGTTAGCCCGATCTGCCTCACGTCTCTCTTTTCCAGGAGACATGATTTACTTTTTGGCTTTGCACCGAGACGGTTCCAGGGAGGTTTATCACTCGATGATTTGTTGTTGTTACTTACAGAGGCAGCCTTTTTCTGGGTTGTGTTATCTTTGCCTTTTAGCCTTGTGTTAGCTCACTCGACTCCGCTGTTTTGGGTTGCTGGCAGAGTTGTTTCATTTCCACACAGTCCATTTACCTCCACATTAACTTCTATGCGATGAACTTTGATCTCCAGTGCTGTTATCTTCTGTAGGAGAGCTTCGTAGTTGACTGTGGAGAGGGAAGGCATCTTGTTGCTATTAGCCTAGCGTTAGCACCTTTCCAAGCTATTTGGTTGAGTGCTAAACCCAGGCTGTGTCAGGCTTCAGCTGTGTGTAGGCCACACACACACAGAGCGCTGAAGATAAAAGAACTAAAAAAATATCGTAGTTTCAGTGAAAAAAATGTATGACTCCCAGTAATTTACAAGTTTTCAAAAGTAACTGCAAGTAAAAAGGGAAAAAAGGGAGAAAAAATCGGTATAAAATCAAGCAAAAGAGAAAGCAAAGCAGGAGCAAAGCAGAGAGCGTCCGCACGGCAGCAAGCAGCCTTGAGATGAAAAAAGGGCGCAAGCTAAAGCACCAGGCTTGTATATGCCTATCCCAGTGACTGTGTGAACTACATGATTAATCATAGATATTTTTGTGGTTTAGTTTAAAAATTATTCTCAGGGCACGGTCTCATGGGTTTTCTCAAACACACTAGACTTGAACGCTCTGGATTCTTGCTGCAGGGGTCCGACAACTCTGCGCGGTCTCATAGTTCAAAACGTTTTGAGCACGAAACCCTTGTGACAACGTCATCAAGCAGGTAGAAGCAAAACAGATTGGGACTGTGGAAGATGCAACGTTTTTGTTACGGTGCGTTCACACTCTGGCTGTTTGGTCCGCTTCAAATGGACCGTGATCCAATTCCACGGATATTCGATTTCGTTTGACACAGTCTGAACACCAACGTTACTCTGGTGCGCACCAAAGAAGCAGACTCTGGTCCGTCTGAAAGCTGGGGGGGCTCAGTTAATTTGCAAACAAACTATTGGACTATCCAGCGCATAGACACCCAGTGTACACAATAGAAGTGGCGTTTGTTGAATGCATTAAGCAGAAGAAGAAGAAAGAGAAAGTAGTGAGGTAGATTATCATTTGGCTCGGAGGAAAAACAAAGCCAACAGCACGTTTGAAGAAGCTGAGGTCAAAACAACAATGAAAAACAACAGGAAAATGTGTAGACAGAGATGGAGTAGCCTAATAAGCAGCAGAAAGATTTCCACTTGAAACACAGAGCCTGGGTTTCTTCTTCTTCTTCTTCCTGCTTCTTCATCATTGATCAGTGGTTGTGTTGAGGAGCGTCGCCCCCTAGCGAGCAGCAGTTGTAACTACGGTGGTTTGGTCCGCTTCAGTTAATACAGTATGAACGCAAACCTAAGCAAAGAAAGGTGCAAAATTTTTCAGAAATCTCCGCCCAATCGGACCGAGGCCTTGGACTGTCCTGGTGTGAATGCACCCTTAAAAACTGAGAGAGTTGAAGGTAGAATTAGGATTGTTCCCCCATTTCTGTTTGTAAACACGATTCAAACTGAGAGCCACTCTCCTCTGACAAAAGCCAGGACCAGACTACACATATTTGGCCCAGTTTTGGCCCGATGGACACGCTGCAGACAGTTGCTCACTGTCATGCCTGATTCTGCGTTGTTGGATCGCAGAACATCGAGTCTTCACTCCGTGTAATGTGACATAATCAGCGATTGGCGATTTGTCCGCCCAGAGTGACATGTCCTGTGACGTGTCCCTACATATCAACCAATTGAAGGACAGCGTGCTCCTCGCTTCCACCAGAAAGACACTCAGGAGCGCCGGCACGCAAACAACAATGGAGAAAAGGGGGAAGAGACACAGCCGCTCTCCGGTGGAGCTGTGGCATCCTTTGATGTGCAGAATGGAGAGCCCATACTACTGGCGTAGCCAGAAAAAATATTGGGTGTATCAACAAATACTAGGTGTGCCAAATTTATTTTCAAGTGTTCCACCTCCACGAACATTCAAAAGAGTGTATCTCTCTTGAATGCAACATTACTTTATTAACATGAAACATATCCACACGACAAGTATGTTCTATCAGTAACAGTCAACAGTAGTTCACAGCAGGTCCAAACATTCTCGTATGTGACACACTCAAATAAATCAATGACAGATTCATAGAAAAAGCTCTTTGTGTAATAAAAACGCTGCAAAGACATAATGGACATTACACCCAATGACATGAACAAATTGAAATATGTCACACTCATGCGCATACTCATGCGCTCTCAGAGCCATAAACATTACGCATGATCACCAAAGCTAATTAAACATCTGAGCACACCTATAGGGGATTATCACCTGTCCGTGTTACGGTTTCCGGAACTTGTCGAATTTAAGCATGTCCTCTTCCGGGCCAGTTCAACAATAGCTGAATCCAATGTCACTGCTCTGTTTCACTTTGTGAATCCAATAAACAACGCCAACCCTACTTACCCCGTGTTCACACCAGAGGCGTCCATTCGCGTAAGCGCCTACATTTCAACGCGCGAATGCTGGTTGTTTACTCGCTTGATTCAGGCTTTTTTTTTCGCATGAATGGAGTGAATAATACGCGTGAATGAAGCGTATCATACGCGCGAATAAAACGCTTAATTCGCGCGTGGTTTTTCACTTGTCAGTCACTTCAGTCAGGTGAACATGGCAGAACCCGGTTATTTTAGTACTTTGAGAGAGCTGTGGCGTTTTACCTGCTTGGAAGTCGGAGAACCGAAGACGCTGGCGTGTGACCCACCAGAAGCTCGGTGAATTTCATCAGCTGATCCAGGAGTTACGTCTGGATGACGGCCGCTTCCAGGGGGAATTCCCGAGACCAGTTTGATGGGCTTCTGTCAGGGAGGATCGGTGCTGCATATCCCTCCAGGATACAAACTACAAACGCTGTATTCCGGCTGCTGAGCATCTGTCCACCTGCCTTCAGTGAGTAAGCTAGCCGCAGCTAGCTAGCGCTTCCACCAAAATGTCCAACAACTTCTAACAAAAAAACGTGGCTGTTGTCGCTAGCTATTGTAGCTCAGTTTAATGAGTCTCTGCCGTCTCCTCGCCTCAACCTCTCAACATTTAACCAGCAGATTAAATGCAACCCGTAACTGACCACTTTCCTGCTTTCACAACACACGTGTGTTTGTTTACATCTGCTGAAGCTGAACTCCTGGGGCCTGTACGACGAAGCTGGATTAACATACCCGGGATTTCTCTCTGCTACCTGGGTTGACTTAACCAGACATCCGCGGTCTTGATAAACGGTACTACGAAGCTGGTTATCAACTTTGTAACTCAACCCAGGGTTTTCCAATCTTAATCAGTGTGTGCCCAGATAAAAGGGGCGGCGTTTGAAGCGTCTGACCAATCACAGACATGGAGAAACAGAGAGCGACATATTTCACAATGGAGGAGCAGACGATCATATTTCAGAAGTATGAGGAATTCAGGAACATCCTCCAGGCCAGAAGCAACACAGTCGCCGCAGCAACAGCAGGAAGGAATGCTGGGAGATAATTGCTGACTCTGTTAATGCACAAGTCTGTGTGATTGTACAATCATGGAACAATACCAGACTCTGATCATTTAGTGTTACTCCATCACACTACAGCGCTTCCTCTGCATATTTCCTTGCCATACTGTCCATATACAGTAGATATTTTCAGGCTCATGCCATGCACGTGTTGTAACCCTCACCGTGATGGCATGGGTGGGTGTGTGCTCCATAAATTCATGTTTTCTGCATGTGTGACCTCTTAACCATATTATTTCAGATGCAACCCCAGCGGCGCAAAATGATCATGAGAACAATAGAGAACAAATACGAGAATATAATCAGCGTCGCCAACGGTGTACATGAAACTACCATTAAATGAATGAATGAATGACGTTTTGCTGAGTGGGATTTAAACACCGTGAACATAATTGGGCTACAAAAATTAAGCTATTCAGCTACATCAGTACAGCACTAATATTTGTTTTCACTCGAGGTGAGGCGTTGGTTTATATCAAAATTAATTTAATGAGTCTATTAACCTTAATAAAACCTCAGTGTGATGCAGAGCATCTGTGGTGTAGTCGTGCTTCTGTGATGCGTTACATTTGTGATGTTCGGCTCCAACAGCTGACAGATGTATTGGACTCCAGCAGAGGAAAACCTCCATCTTACATGTAACGTGTCATCTGGCAAATTAAAAAGGGTTGCACCATCCCTGAATATTCTCTCTCTTCTCAGAGTTTCTCTCATGATCTGCGTACCAACATCGACAAGTAAAAGTAGGCAGGCCATTTTCCAAGAGCGCTAATTGGTCAGGGGGTGGTGCTTTTATACTCTGTGATCTCTAATCCATAACTTAACCTGGTCCGCACCAGGTTAGGCGTTCAGCATAAGATCGGGAGATATAACCCGATCAGAAGTGAACCAGTGTCATAGGACGAAAAACCCAGGGCTAACCCTGAAGTTACCTCGATAAGAGAAAATCCGGCTTCGTCGTACAGGCCCCTGGTAGCCTACTGGAGCGTCATCTTCTGACCAAACTCAATACTACACTAGTCTGACCACAAACTCATTGAATTATATTGACATTTTATAACAAACAACCTCAATTCATTTATGTAGCGAGGACAGAGCTGCATCTTCCTCCGGGAACTCCGATTCCTGCTGCATAGTGTCGCCGTCTGCAGAGATCTGCAGCTTTTGGTTAATGAGGTTTTGTCTGACCGGCTTTTCAGGCCGGTCAGACAGTGTGCAGCACTTTGTGATTTTATCTGTGAAAAACGCTTTTCCTTTCTTTACTATTGAAGAGAGCCGCGAGCTGCAGAGCGCTGGTCCGCTCACATCACGTCTCATCATTTTCAACGACGGGGCTTGTTTGTTCGCGCGTCAAAAACACTCAAGTTCAATTTTTTCAACTCGAGCGAATAGGCGAAATACATTCTATCTGCGCGAATAGGTCGCCTCATTCGCACAAGTAAAACGCTACATTCGCCCAAGTTCGACGCGCGTTTGGGGCTCATCACACCGCATAGTCGCGTCAAACGCGCCGCACCAAGCAAAGGCGCGTCTATTCGCACCTGTACATTGACTTAACATGTAATTCAATTGCGCGAGTAATTTTTATTCGCGTCCGGTGTGAACACAGGGTTAAGTTTTCATGGATTCCCGACTGAAGTGATGCTAAGAAAGAAGTGGATCAAAGTGATTCGCCAGGGTGAAGGGCCAAACTTTATAATAAAACAAGGTTGCATATTTGTTTGTAGCCAGCACTTTAATGATGCAGACTACACAGCTGGCGTTAGCAGGCTAGCATTAGCCAGCTAGCGTTTGCTGACATGCCTAACTTTGTGCGTCTGAAAGCACGTTTACAAACATTGGCAGATGCGTGCGCAACCTGGGGGCAAAAAGCCTGTGTTTTGTACTGTAGTCTACGGCCAAACACAGGATACAAACTACAAACGCTGTTTTCCGGCTGCTGAGCATCTGTCCACCTGCCTTCAGTGAGTAAGCTAGCCGCAGCTAGCTAGCGCTTCCACCAAAATGTCCAACAACTTCCAACAAAAACACGTGGCTGTTGTCGCTAGCTATTGTAGCTCAGTTTATAGAGTCTCTGCCGTCTCCTCGCCTCCACCTCTCAACATTTAACCAGCTGATTAAATGCAACTCGTAACTGTCCGCTTTCCTGCTGCTTTCAACCGGTTCACAACCACAACACACGTGTGTTTGTTTACATCTGCTGAGGCTGAACTTCTGGTACTGGAGCATCATCTTCTGACCACACTCAATACTACACTAGTCTAATTCATTCGTGCGAATAATTTTATTGGCGTCCGGTGTGAACACAGGGTTAAGTTTTAATGGATTCCCGACTGAAGTGATGCTAAGGAAGAATTGGATCAAAGCGATTGGCCTGGGTGAAGGGCCGAACTTTATAATAAAACAAGGTTGCACGTTTGTTTGTAGCCGGCACTTCAATGATGCAGACTACACAGCTGGCGTTAGCAGGCTAGCGTTAGCCAGCTAGCATTGCACTTTGTACGTCTGAAAACACGTTTACAAACATTGGCAGATTTGGCGCAACCTGGGGGCAAAAAGCCTGTGTTTTGTACTGTAGTCTACGGCCAAACACGCACTCATATCATTGATAAAAACGTAAAGTAACCTGATGAAACAAACAGAGATCATTGTGTTTTAAATTATATTGTATAAATCTGTATTTTGATGACAAATTAAAAAAATTACAGACGCAGCGTTGCCGTTTTGTGTTTCCTTTACCACTATGTTACGGGTGGTTCTTTTGTGATGCCAGCAATTACTAGAGGAGGGGAAAGAAAGACAGGCCATCGCCAGCAGGTAGTGGTTAAACAAAATAAATAAAATAAATAAAGCTCCTAAACTAAAAAGTAATAATATAACTTAAAAAGTCTGGTTAAAAGTAGTAAAAGAAAAAGTCTAAAACTACTAAAAGAAAGGATAAAAGGGGCTAAAAGGCTTGGTGGCAGGCAGCCACTCCTCCGGCGGCCACACTCCTGGCCGTGGGCTCCCCTAGGATGTCACAGCCGCTCTCTGGCCCGGGTAGCTGCTCCTCCAGGTAGCCTCACCTCCGGCCGTAGGCCACCTTGTTGGGTACGCGACCGCCTTCCGACTCCCGAGCCACTCTCGGGACTCTAGGCCACAGTGGTTCACCTAGGAGTGAACCACTGTGGACCTCATAATTACATATTACTCATAACCACATAATTATTATTATGCACACTATTATTATTATTAGTAGTAGTATTATTATGTAGGTACTGATAGGCCTCGGAGCTTTTACAATTGCTCATTGCTTCACAGTCAGGCTGCTGTTTGTTATTTTTGGCCAGATCTTCATCATCCTCCTCCCACCCCTCTGTTGCAGGAGGCGGAGGGAATGTGACGTTGTCCTGCCTGAGCTGTGACAGCTGATGTTTCCACGTAGTTTACCTAAAAAGCTCATAAAACGTGGAGTAGCATGAACATCTAGCATGTAAATAAATGCCGGTTCTGGTTGAACTGGAAGTTGCTCGCATATTTCAAGCAAGGGCTCATGGGGCATAGGAATAAGGTGGATAGGAGTCCACTTGCACAGCAGGACGGATCCGCCTGATGCGCGTTCTGATTGGAAATTCTGACGTTAGGCGGAGCACAGGCGGACTTCAAGCTGTAGCTGCACCTTCGTCCCGGATCCATGGCAGATCAGTTCATGATCCTGTGCTTCAGCCACAGGTCCAGTACGGACCCGTTACATGGCTGGATTTTTAACCCCTGCTGTTCAGGCAACAATATTATGCTTAAGAAGCTACACTAAATGAGACTGCGGAACAATGTTTAGTTTTAAAACTTTATAAAGAGTTTAACACGGTATAACAGTGAACATGAACAGTTACAGTATATTTCTGGTGCAGAGCTCCCTGGGCAACTTCTTCCCCGCAGCCAAACTGAAGCAGTGGCTGGCGTTGTGCATCATTCCCTCTTCTGTGGCATCTTTATGTGGCAGTTGACGGTCCTGTCACTATGCCTCCGAGTGTTCATGTTTCCTGGCTACTTGGCCAAGGGGATGTCCCTTTGGCTGACTGGTTAGCGCGCATGACTCTCACCCGGGAGTCTGGGGATTGAATCCCGCCCGGGCCCTCCTTCATCCTGCCACATTTACGTATGTGGTACTTCCAGACAGCATCTAAAACCACAGAAACACACAGCTCCGCTTAGTTATTGCAATGCCAACAGTTGTCTCCATTCTCTCTGTGCTGACAGTAATTAATGTTTTTTACTGGTAATGACGAATAAGCTTTAGTTTTCATCTGGGCATGCCTAATATGGAAAAGAGTTAATGAAAATAAAATAAACTCTGGAAGCATCACTACTATTCTGAACAAATATAATTGCAACCCTTGTTTTTGCTCATTTTTCATGAGCTTATCTCAGAAATTTAAAACATTTTCTATTTTTACAAAAGATCAACTTTTCTTAATAAACACTGTCCACAAATCTGCCTAAAGCTGAATAAGAGTACTTCTCTTTAGTGGGACTGATGCCAGGATGCTGATCATGCGGCATGAATATTCCACAGGCTGGCCACTCTCAAATGTTATACAGTATAATAAAAATGTGCAAACAATAAACTGGCTAATTGAAAGTGGCTTCAGCTGTTTCTCGTAAACAATAACTGCGTTTACATGCAGCCAGCAACTCTTTCATAACCGGAATATTAGCAATAACCCGGTTGCGCAC
>JALJCO010012421.1:0-12084 GCA_023101725.1 Atherinomorus stipes
TCCGGTACCAGGTCACGGGTGTGAAACCAGCAGGTCTGGGCCTGGGCCTGGTCCCGGTCCCGCCCTGACCCCCACGGTCCGGTACGAGGTTGCGGGTGTGAAACCAGCAGGTCTGGACCTGGTCCCGGTCGGTCCGCCCTGACCCCCACGGTCCGGTACCAGGTTGCGGGTGTGAAACCAGCAGGTCTGGACCTGGTCCCGGTCCCGCCCTGACCCCCACGGTCCGGTACCAGGTCACGGGTGTGAAACCAGCAGGTCTGGGCCTGGGCCTGGTCCCGGTCCCGCCCTGACCCCCACGGTCCGGTACGAGGTTGCGGGTGTGAAACCAGCAGGTCTGGGCCTGGTCCCGGTCCCGCCCTGACCCCCACGGTCCGGTACCAGGCTGGCAGGGCTGTGAAACCAGCAGGTCTGGGCCTGGTCCCGGTCCCGCCCTGACCCCCACGGTCCGGTACCAGGTTGCGGGTGTGAAACCAGCAGGTCTGGGCCTGGTCCCGGTCCCGCCCTGACCCCCACGGTCCGGTACCAGGTTACGGCTGTGAAACCAGCAGGTCTGGGCCTGGGCCTGGGCCTGATCCCGGTCCCGCCCTGACCCCCACGGTCCGGTACGAGGTTGCGGGTTTGAAACCAGCAGGTCTGGACCTGGTCCCGGTCCTGCCCTGACCCCCACGGTCCGGAACCAGGTCACGGCTGTGAAACCAGAAGGTGTGGGCCTGGTCCCGGTCCCGCCCTGACCCCCACGGTCCGGTACCAGGCTGCAGGTGTGAAACCAGCAGGTCTGGGCCTGGTCCCGGTCCCGCCCTGACCCCCACGGTCCGGTACGAGGTTGCGGGTGTCAAACCAGCAGGTCTGGACCTGCTCCCGGTCCCGCCCTGACCCGCACGGTCCGGTAAAAGGTTGCGGCTGTGAAACCAGCAGGTCTGGGCCTGGGCCTGGTCCCGGTCCCGCCCTGACCCCCACGGTCCGGAACCAGGTTACGGCTAAGAATCCAGCAGGTCTGGGCCTGGTCCCGGTCCCGCCCTGACCCCCACGGTCCGGTTCCAGGTCACGGCTTTGAAACCAGCAGGTCTGGACCTAGTCCCGGTCCCGCCCTGACCCCCACGGTCGGGTACGAGGTTGCGGGTGTGAAACCAGCAGGTCTGGACCTGGTCCCGGTCCCGCCCTGACCCCCACGGTCCGGTACCAGGTCACGGCTGTGAAACCAGCAGGTCTGGGTCTGGTCCCGGTCCTCCCCTGACCCCCACGGTCTGGTTCCAGGTCACGGCTGTGAAACCCAGCAGGTCTGGGCCTGGGCCTGGTCCCGGTCCTCCCCTGACCCCCACGGTCCGGTACCAGGTCGCGGGCATGAAACCAGCAGGTCTGGGCATGGTCCCGGTCCTGCCCTGACCCCCACGGTCCAGCACCAGGTCATGGCTGTGAAACCAGCAGGTGTGGGCCTGGTCCCGGTCCCGCCCTGACCCCCACGGTCCGGTACCAGGTTACGGCTAAGAATCCAGCAGGTCTGGGCCTGGTCCCGGTCCCGCCCAGACCCCCACGGTCCTGTACCCGGTTGCAGGTGTGAAACCAGCAGGTCTGGGCCTGGTCCCGGTCCCGCCATGACGCCAACGGTCCGGTACCAGGTTGCGAGGGTGAAACCAGCAGGTCTGGACCTTGTCCCGGTACCGCCCTGACCCCCACGGTCCGGTACCAGGTCACGGCTGTGAAACCAGCAGGTCTGGGCCTGGTCCCGGTCCCCCCCTGACCCCCACGGTCCAGTTCCAGGTCACGGCTGTGAAACCAGCAGGTGTGGGCCTGGGCCTGGTCCCGGTCCTCCCCTGACCCCCAGGGTCCGGTACCAGGTCGCGGGCGTGAAACCAGCAGGTCTGGGCCTTGTCCTGGTCCTGCCCTGACCCCCACGGTCCGGTACCAGGTCATGGCTGTGAAACCAGCAGGTCTGGGCCTGGTCCCGGTCCCGCCCTGACCCCCACGGTCCGGTTCCAGGCTGCGGGTGTGAAACCAGCAGGTCGGGACCTGGTCCTGGTCCCGCCCTGACCCCCGTGGTCCGGTTTGAGGTCGCGGGTGTGAAACCAGCAGGTCTGGGCCTGGGCCCTGTCCCGGTCCCGCCCTGAACCCCACGGTCCGGTTCCAGGTCACGGCTGTGAAACCAGCAGGTCTGGGCATGGTCTCGCTCCCTCCCTGACCCCCACTGTGCGGTACCAGGTTGCGGGTGTGAAACCAGCAGGTCTGGACCTGGTCCCGGTACCGTCCTGACCCCCACGGTCCGGTACCAGGTCGCGGCTGTGAAACAAACAGGTCTGGACCTAGTCCCGGTCCCGCCCTAACCCACACGGTCCGGTACGAGGTTGCGGGTGTGAAAGCAGCAGGTCTGGACCTGCTCACCGGTCCCGCCCTGACCTCCACGGTCCGGAACCAGGTCACGGCTGTGAAACCAGCAGGTCTGGGCCTGGGCCTGGTCCCGGGCCCTCCGTGACCCCCACGGTCCGGTACCAGGTTGCGGGTGTGAAACCAGCAGGTCTGGGCCTGGTCCCGGTCCCGCCCTGACCCCCACGGTCCGGTACGAGGTTGCGGGTGTGAAACCAGCAGGTCTGGGCCTGGTCCCGGTCCCTGCCCTGACCCCCACGGTCCGGTACCAGGTTACGGGTGTGAAACCAGCAGGTCTGGGCCTGGGCCTGGTCCCGGTCCCGCCCTGACCCCCACGGTCCGGTACCAGGTTACGGGTGTGAAACCAGCAGGTCTGGACCTGGTCCCGGTCCCGCCCTGACCCCCACGGTCCGGTACCAGGTTGCGGGTGTGAAACCAGCAGGTCTGGGCCTGGTCCCGGTCCCGCCCTGACCCCCACGGTCCGGTACCGAGGTTGCGGGTGTGAAACCAGCAGGTCTGGGCCTGGTCCCGGTCCCGCCCTGACCCCCACGGTCCGGTACGAGGTTGCGGGTGTGAAACCAGCAGGTCTGGGACCTGGTCCCGGTCCCGCCCTGACCCCCACGGTCCGGTACCAGGTCACGGCTGTGAAACCAGCAGGTCTGGGCCTGGGCCTGGTCCCGGTCCCGCCCTGACCCCCACGGTCCGGTACCAGGTTGCGGCTGTGAAACCAGCAGGTCTGGGCCTGGGTCCGGTCCCGCCCTGACCCCCACGGTCCGGTACCAGGTTGCGGGTGTGAAACCAGCAGGTCTGGACCTGGTCCCGGTCCCGCCCTGACCCCCACGGTCCGGTACCAGGTTGCGGGTGTGAAACCAGCAGGTCTGGGCCTGGGCCTGGTCCCGGTCCCGCCCTGACCCCCACGGTCCGGTACCAGGTCTGCGGGTGTGAAACCAGCAGGTCTGGGCCTGGTCCCGGTCCTGCCCTGACCCCCACGGTCCGGTACCAGGTCACGGCTGTGAAACCAGCAGGTCTGGGCCTGGTCCCGGTCCCGCCCTGACCCCCACGGTCCGGTACCAGGTTGCGGGTGTGAAACCAGCAGGTCTGGACCTGGTCCCGGTCCCGCCCTGACCCCCACGGTCCGGTACGAGGTTGCGGGTGTGAAACCAGCAGGTCTGGGCTGGGCCTGGTCCCGGTCCCGCCCTGACCCCCACGGTCCGGTACCAGGTTGCGGGTGTGAAACCAGCAGGTCTGGGCCTGGTCCCGGTCCCGCCCTGACCCCCACGGTCCGGTACCAGGTTACGGCTGTGAAACCAGCAGGTCTGGACCTGGTCCCGGTCCCGCCCTGACCCCCACGGTCCGGTTCGAGGTTACGGGTGTGAAACCAGCAGGTCTGGGCCTGGGCCTGGTCCCGGTCCCGCCCTGACCCCCACGGTCCGGTACGAGGTTGCGGGTGTGAAACCAGCAGGTCTGGGCCTGGGCCTGGTCCCGGTCCCGCCCTGACCCCCACGGTCCGGTACGAGGTTGCGGGTGTGAAACCAGCAGGTCTGGACCTGGTCCCGGTCCCGCCCTGACCCCCACGGTCCGGTACCAGGTTGCGGGTGTGAAACCAGCAGGTCTGGGCCTGGTCCCGGTCCCGCCCTGACCCCCACGGTCCGGTACGAGGTTGCGGGTGTGAAACCAGCAGGTCTGGGCCTGGCGTCCCGGTCCCGCCCTGACCCCCACGGTCCGGTACCAGGTTACGGCTGTGAAACCAGCAGGTCTGGGCCTGGGCTGGTCCCGGTCCCGCCCTGACCCCCACGGTCCGGTACCAGGTTGCGGGTGTGAAACCAGCAGGTCTGGACCTGGTCCCGGTCCCGCCCTGACCCCCACGGTCCGGTACCAGGTCACGGCTGTGAAACCAGCAGGTCTGGACCTAGTCTCGGTCTCGCCCTGACCCCCACGGTCCGATACCAGGTTACGGGTGTGAAACCAGCAGGTCTGGACCTGGTCCCGGTCCCGCCCTGACCCCCACGGTCCGGTACCAGGTTGCGGGTGTGAAACCAGCAGGTCTGGGCCTGGGCGGTCCCGGTCCCGCCCTGACCCCCACGGTCCGGTACCAGGTTGCGGGTGTGAAACCAGCAGGTCTGGGCCTGGTCCCGGTCCCGCCCTGACCCCCACGGTCCGGTACCAGGTTGCGGGTGTGAAACCAGCAGGTCTGGGCCTGGTCCTGGTCCCGGTCCCGCCCTGACCCCCACGGTCCGGTACGAGGTTCGCGGGTGTGAAACCAGCAGGTCTGGACCTGGTCCCGGTCCCGCCCTGACCCCCACTGTCCGGTACCAGGTCACGGCTGTGAAACCAGCAGGTCTGGGCCTGGGGTCCCGGTCCCGCCCTGACCCCCACGGTCCGGTACCAGGTTGCGGGTGTGAAACCAGCAGGTCTGGGCCTGGTCCCGGTCCCGCCCTGACCCCCACGGTCCGGTACCAGGTTGCGGGTGTGAAACCAGCAGGTCTGGGCCTGGTCCCGGTCCCGCCCTGACCCCCACGGTCCGGTACCAGGTTGCGGGTGTGAAACCAGCAGGTCTGGACCTGGTCCCGGTCCCGCCCTGACCCCCACGGTCCGGTACCAGGTCACGGGTGTGAAACCAGCAGGTCTGGGCCTGGTCCCGGTCCTGCCCTGACCCCCACGGTCCGGTTCCAGGTCACGGCTGTGAAACCAGCAGGTCTGGGCCTGGGCCTGGTCCCGGTCCTCCCCTGACCCCCACGGTCCGGTACCAGGTCGCGGGTGTGAAACCAGCAGGTCTGGGCCTGGTCCCGGTCCTGCCCTGACCCCCACGGTCCGGTACCAGGTCATGGCTGTGAAACCAGCAGGTCTGGGCCTGGTCCCGGTCCCGCCCTGACCCCCACGGTCCGGTACCAGGTTGCGGGTGTGAAACCAGCAGGTCTGGGCCTGGTCCCGGTCCCGCCCTGACCCCCACGGTCCGGTACCAGGTCACGGCTGTGAAACCAGCAGGTCTGGGCCTGGGCCTGGTCCCGGTCCCGCCCTGACCCCCACGGTCCGGTACGAGGTTGCGGGTGTGAAACCAGCAGGTCTGGGCCTGGTCCCGGTCCTGCCCTGACCCCCACGGTCCGGTACGAGGTTGCGGGTGTGAAACCAGCAGGTCTGGGCCTGGTCCCGGTCCTGCCCTGACCCCCACGGTCCGGTACCAGGTTGCGGGTGTGAAACCAGCAGGTCTGGGCCTGGTCCCGGTCCCGCCCTGACCCCCACGGTCCGGTACCAGGTTGCGGGTGTGAAACCAGCAGGTCTGGGCCTGGTCCCGGTCCCGCCCTGACCCCCACGGTCCGGTACCAGGTCACGGCTGTGAAACCAGCAGGTCTGGGCCTGGTCCTGGTCCCGGTCCCCCCTGACCCCCACGGTCCGGTACCAGGTCACGGGTGTGAAACCAGCAGGTCTGGACCTGGTCCCGGTCCCGCCCTGACCCCCACGGTCCGGTACCAGGTCACGGCTGTGAAACCAGCAGGTCTGGGCCTGGTCCCGGTCCTCCCCTGACCCCCACGGTCCGGTACGAGGTTGCGGGTGTGAAACCAGCAGGTCTGGGCCTGGTCCCGGTCCTGCCCTGACCCCCACGGTCCGGTACCAGGTTGCGGGTGTGAAACCAGCAGGTCTGGACCTGGTCCCGGTCCCGCCCTGACCCCCACGGTCCGGTACGAGGTTGCGGGTGTGAAACCAGCAGGTCTGGGCCTGGTCCCGGTCCCGCCCTGACCCCCACGGTCCGGTACCAGGTTGCGGGTGTGAAACCAGCAGGTCTGGGCCTGGTCCCGGTCCCGCCCTGACCCCCACGGTCCGGTACCAGGTTGCGGGTGTGAAACCAGCAGGTCTGGGCCTGGTCCCGGTCCCGCCCTGACCCCCACGGTCCGGTACCGAGGTTGCGGGTGTGAAACCAGCAGGTCTGGGCCTGGTCCCGGTCCCGCCCTGACCCCCACGGTCCGGTACGAGGTTGCGGGTGTGAAACCAGCAGGTCTGGGCCTGGTCCCGGTCCCGCCCTGACCCCCACGGTCCGGTACCAGGTCACGGCTGTGAAACCAGCAGGTCTGGGCCTGGTCCCGGTCCCGCCCTGACCCCCACGGTCCGGTACCAGGTTGCGGGTGTGAAACCAGCAGGTCTGGGCCTGGTCCCGGTCCCGCCCTGACCCCCACGGTCCGGTACCAGGTTCGCGGGTGTGAAACCAGCAGGTCTGGGCCTGGTCCCGGTCCCGCCCTGACCCCCACGGTCCGGTACCAGGTTGCGGGTGTGAAACCAGCAGGTCTGGGCCTGGTCCCGGTCCCGCCCTGACCCCCACGGTCCGGTACGAGGTTGCGGGTGTGAAACCAGCAGGTCTGGGCCTGGGCCTGGTCCCGGTCCTCCCCTGACCCCCACGGTCCGGTACCAGGTTGCGGGTGTGAAACCAGCAGGTCTGGACCTGGTCCCGGTCCTCGCCCTGACCCCCACGGTCCGGTACCAGGTTGCGGGTGTGAAACCAGCAGGTCTGGACCTGGTCCCGGTCCCGCCCTGACCCCCACGGTCCGGTACGAGGTTGCGGGTGTGAAACCAGCAGGTCTGGGCCTGGGCCTGGTCCCGGTCCTCGCCCTGACCCCCACGGTCCGGTACCAGGTTGCGGGTGTGAAACCAGCAGGTTCTGGGCCTGGTCCCGGTCCCGCCCTGACCCCCACGGTCCGGTACCAGGTCACGGGTGTGAAACCAGCAGGTCTGGGCCTGGGCCTGGTCCCGGTCCCGCCCTGACCCCCACGGTCCGGTACCAGGTTGCGGGTGTGAAACCAGCAGGTCTGGGCCTGGTCCTGGTCCCGGTCCCGCCCTGACCCCCACGGTCCGGTACGAGGTTGCGGGTGTGAAACCAGCAGGTCTGGGCCTGGTCCTGGTCCCGCCCTGACCCCCACGGTCCGGTACCAGGTTGCGGGTGTGAAACCAGCAGGTCTGGACCTGGTCCCGGTCCCGCCCTGACCCCCACGGTCCGGTACGAGGTTGCGGGTGTGAAACCAGCAGGTCTGGGCCTGGGCCTGGTCCCGGTCCCGCCCTGACCCCCACGGTCCGGTACCAGGTTGCGGGTGTGAAACCAGCAGGTCTGGGCCTGGTCCCGGTCCCGCCCTGACCCCCACGGTCCGGTACCAGGTTGCGGGTGTGAAACCAGCAGGTCTGGGCCTGGTCCCGGTCCCGCCCTGACCCCCACGGTCCGGTACCAGGTTGCGGGTGTGAAACCAGCAGGTCTGGGCCTGGTCCCGGTCCCGCCCTGACCCCCACGGTCCGGTACCAGGTTGCGGGTGTGAAACCAGCAGGTCTGGGCCTGGTCCCGGTCCCGCCCTGACCCCCACGGTCCGGTACCAGGTTGCGGGTGTGAAACCAGCAGGTTCTGGGCCTGGTCCCGGTCCCGCCCTGACCCCCACGGTCCGGTACCAGGTCACGGCTGTGAAACCAGCAGGTCTGGGCCTGGTCCCGGTCCCGCCCTGACCCCCACGGTCCGGTACCAGGTTGCGGGTGTGAAACCAGCAGGTCTGGGCCTGGTCCCGGTCCCGCCCTGACCCCCACGGTCCGGTACGAGGTTGCGGGTGTGAAACCAGCAGGTCTGGACCTGGTCCCGGTCCCGCCCTGACCCCCACGGTCCGGTACCAGGTTCACGGGTGTGAAACCAGCAGGTCTGGGCCTGGTCCCGGTCCCGCCCTGACCCCCACGGTCCGGTACCAGGTCACGGCTGTGAAACCAGCAGGTCTGGGCCTGGTCCCGGTCCTGCCCTGACCCCCACGGTCCGGTACCAGGTTGCGGGTGTGAAACCAGCAGGTCTGGGCCTGGTCCCGGTCCCGCCCTGACCCCCACGGTCCGGTACCAGGTTGCGGGTGTGAAACCAGCAGGTCTGGACCTGGTCCCGGTCCCGCCCTGACCCCCACGGTCCGGTACCAGGTCACGGCTGTGAAACCAGCAGGTCTGGGCCTGGGCTTGTCCCGGTCCCGCCCTGACCCCCACGGTCCGGTACGAGGTTGCGGGTGTGAAACCAGCAGGTCTGGACCTGGTCCCGGTCCCGCCCTGACCCCCACGGTCCGGTACCAGGTCACGGCTGTGAAACCAGCAGGTCTGGGCCTGGTCCCGGTCCTCCCCTGACCCCCACGGTCCGGTTCCAGGTCACGGCTGTGAAACCAGCAGGTCTGGGCCTGGGCCTGGTCCCGGTCCTCCCCTGACCCCCAAGGTCCGGTACCAGGTCGCGGGTGTGAAACCAGCAGGTCTGGGCCTGGTCCCGGTCCTGCCCTGACCCCCACGGTCCGGTACCAGGTCATGGCTGTGAAACCAGCAGGTCTGGGCCTGGTCCCGGTCCCGCCCTGACCCCCACGGTCCGGTTCCAGGCTGCGGGTGTGAAACCAGCAGGTCGGGACCTGGTCCTGGTCCCGCCCTGACCCCCACGGTCCGGTTTGAGGTCGCGGGTGTGAAACCAGCAGGTCTGGGCCTGGGCCTGGTCCCGGTCCCGCCCTGACCCCCACGGTCCGGTACCAGGTTGCGGGTGTGAAACCAGCAGGTCTGGGCCTGGTCCCGGTCCCGCCCTGACCCCCACGGTCCGGTACCAGGTTGCGGGTGTGAAACCAGCAGGTCTGGACCTGGTCCCGGTCCCGCCCTGACCCCCACGGTCCGGTACGAGGTTGCGGGTGTGAAACCAGCAGGTCTGGGCCTGGGCCTGGTCCCGGTCCCGCCCTGACCCCCACGGTCCGGTACCAGGTTGCGGGTGTGAAACCAGCAGGTCTGGGCCTGGGCCGTCCCGGTCCCGCCCTGACCCCCACGGTCCGGTACGAGGTTGCGGGTGTGAAACCAGCAGGTCTGGGCCTGGGCCTGGTCCCGGTCCCGCCCTGACCCCCACGGTCCGGTACCAGGTTGCGGGTGTGAAACCAGCAGGTCTGGACCTGGTCTCGGTCCCGCCCTGACCCCCACGGTCCGGTACCAGGTCATGGCTGTGAAACCAGCAGGTCTGGGCCTGGTCCCGGTCCCGCCCTGACCCCCACGGTCCGGTTCCAGGCTGCGGGTGTGAAACCAGCAGGTCGGGACCTGGTCCTGGTCCCGCCCTGACCCCCACGGTCCGGTTTGAGGTCGCAGGTGTGAAACCAGCAGGTCTGGGCCTGGGCCTGGTCCCGGTCCCGCCCTGACCCCCACGGTCCGGTACGAGGTTGCGGGTGTGAAACCAGCAGGTCTGGACCTGGTCCCGGTCCCGCCCTGACCCCCACGGTCCGGTACCAGGTCACGGCTGTGAAACCAGCAGGTCTGGGCCTGGGCCTGGTCCCGGTCCCGCCCTGACCCCCACGGTCCGGTACCAGGTTGCGGGTGTGAAACCAGCAGGTCTGGGCCTGGTCCCGGTCCCGCCCTGACCCCCACGGTCCGGTACCAGGTTGCGGGTGTGAAACCAGCAGGTCTGGGCCTGGTCCCGGTCCCGCCCTGACCCCCACGGTCCGGTACCAGGTTGCGGGTGTGAAACCAGCAGGTCTGGGCCTGGTCCCGGTCCCGCCCTGACCCCCACGGTCCGGTACCAGGTCACGGCTGTGAAACCAGCAGGTCTGGGCCTGGTCCCGGTCCTCGCCCTGACCCCCACGGTCCGGTTCCAGGTTACGGGTGTGAAACCAGCAGGTCTGGGCCTGGTCCCGGTCCTCGCCCTGACCCCCACGGTCCGGTACGAGGTTGCGGGTGTGAAACCAGCAGGTCTGGGCCTGGTCCCGGTCCCGCCCTGACCCCCACGGTCCGGTACCAGGTCACGGCTGTGAAACCAGCAGGTCTGGGCCTGGTCCCGGTCCCGCCCTGACCCCCACGGTCCGGTACCAGGTTACGGGTGTGAAACAGCAGGTCTGGGTCTGGGCCTGGTCCCGGTCCCGCCCTGACCCCCACGGTCCGGTACCAGGTTGCGGGTGTGAAACCAGCAGGTCTGGGCCTGGTCCCGGTCCCGCCCTGACCCCCACGGTCCGGTACCAGGTTACGGGTGTGAAACCAGCAGGTCTGGGCCTGGGCCTGGTCCCGGTCCCGCCCTGACCCCCACGGTCCGGTACCAGGTCACGGGTGTGAAACCAGCAGGTCTGGGCCTGGTCCCGGTCCCGCCCTGACCCCCACGGTCCGGTACGAGGTTGCGGGTGTGAAACCAGCAGGTCTGGACCTGGTCCCGGTCCCGCCCTGACCCCCACGGTCCGGTACGAGGTTGCGGGTGTGAAACCAGCAGGTCTGGGCCTGGTCCCGGTCCTCGCCCTGACCCCCACGGTCCGGTACCAGGTTGCGGGTGTGAAACCAGCAGGTCTGGGCCTGGTCCCGGTCCCGCCCTGACCCCCACGGTCCGGTACCAGGTCACGGGTGTGAAACCAGCAGGTCTGGGCCTGGTCCTGGTCCCGGTCCCCCCTGACCCCCACGGTCCGGTACCAGGTTGCGGGTGTGAAACCAGCAGGTCTGGGCCTGGTCCCGGTCCCGCCCTGACCCCCACGGTCCGGTACCAGGTCACGGCTGTGAAACCAGCAGGTCTGGGCCTGGGCCTGGTCCCGGTCCCGCCCTGACCCCCACGGTCCGGTACGAGGTTGCGGGTGTGAAACCAGCAGGTCTGGGCCTGGTCCCGGTCCCGCCCTGACCCCCACGGTCCGGTACCAGGTTGCGGGTGTGAAACCAGCAGGTCTGGGCCTGGTCCCGGTCCCGCCCTGACCCCCACGGTCCGGTACGAGGTTCAGGGGCTGTGAAACCAGCAGGTCTGGGCCTGGTCCCGGTCCCGCCCTGACCCCCACGGTCCGGTACCAGGTTACGGGTGTGAAACCAGCAGGTCTGGGCCTGGTCCCGGTCCCGCCCTGACCCCCACGGTCCGGTACCAGGTTACGGGTGTGAAACCAGCAGGTCTGGGCCTGGTCCCGGTCCCGCCCTGACCCCCACGGTCCGGTACGAGGTTGCGGGTGTGAAACCAGCAGGTCTGGGCCTGGTCCCGGTCCTCCCCTGACCCCCACGGTCCGGTACGAGGTTGCGGGTGTGAAACCAGCAGGTCTGGGCCTGGTCCCGGTCCCGCCCTGACCCCCACGGTCCGGTACCAGGTCACGGCTGTGAAACCAGCAGGTCTGGGCCTGGTCCTGGTCCCCGTCCCCCTGACCCCCACGGTCCGGTACCAGGTTGCGGGTGTGAAACCAGCAGGTCTGGGCCTGGTCCTGGTCCCGGTCCCCTGACCCCCACGGTCCGGTACCAGGTTCGCGGGTGTGAAACCAGCAGGTCTGGGCCTGGTCCCGGTCCCGCCCTGACCCCCACGGTCCGGTACCAGGTTACGGGTGTGAAACCAGCAGGTCTGGACCTGGTCCCGGTCCCTCCCCTGACCCCCACGGTCCGGTACGAGGTTACGGGTGTGAAACCAGCAGGTCTGGGCCTGGTCCTGGTCCCGCCCTGACCCCCACGGTCCGGTACCAGGTTGCGGGTGTGAAACCAGCAGGTCTGGGCCTGGTCCTGGTCCTGCCCTGACCCCCACGGTCCGGTACGAGGTTGCGGGTGTGAAACCAGCAGGTCTGGGCCTGGTCCCGGTCCTCCCCTGACCCCCACGGTCCGGTACCAGGTTGCGGGTGTGAAACCAGCAGGTCTGGGCCTGGTCCCGGTCCCTCCCCTGACCCCCACGGTCCGGTACCAGGTTGCGGGTGTGAAACCAGCAGGTCTGGGCCTGGTCCTGGTCCCGCCCTGACCCCCACGGTCCGGTACGAGGTTGCGGGTGTGAAACCAGCAGGTCTGGGC